>NDGM011257768.1:0-12826 GCA_002564305.1 Octomys mimax
TATCACATGGATTTCTACATCTTAATTCAAGACAACACAGCTAAATACTTACCAAAAATGACTTGCAATTAAAAAAATAGAATTGTAAATCTGGTATATTGATTGGAAAAGTAAAGTACAACACCTTTCTCATTAAAATCCAACAAATGTAATTAAATAAACAGTATTTTAAACATATCAAAAGATGTACAAGAGAGACAAAAACTTCTTTAACTTCCTTTCTTTTAGTGGAAGAAGAAACCTCTAGAAAATAAGGTTATTATAAGTTTTTTCTTCATGGGAAATCTAAAACCAGAATAGAGAATATCAATTAATTTACCCAAATATATTCTCTATTGGAAATTAAGGATCCTCTAGTGAATAGAAAACTATATGTATAAGCTCTGGACAAGACTTCATACATACTTGCTTATTTTTTGCTTGTTCTCCAGCAAACTTATTTATCTTTAAAAAAAGTCATTTCTTTTCATAAATATCTTTCTCCCTTCTCCCTCACCTATTAAGATGGTATAGAAACCCTCAATCCTTATACTTTCTTCTGAATTATGCATTACTAAGTCCTTCCCTGCATATTTATGTATTGAGAACACAAAATAAAACTTGTTTTCTGCTGCTCCAGAAATTTTTAATAGTTTTCAATATGGAAATAATGTATTGCAGGTCATTTATAAGATACTTTTTTTTTCTTAATGTATTTGGTACAGGATCTCACTATGACACTCTGACTCATAGCGATCCTCCAGTTTTCAGCTTCCCCAGCACTGGGATTACAGATGTACACCACCATGCCCGGACTCAGCAACCAGTTCAGTGTGCCCAGGGGTGTGGCCAGCATGGGCATGTGATCCGGGGATCAAACCCCAGTCCTTCTTCTTGCCTAAGCAGGTACTTAGTCCACTGAGCTATCTTGCCTGCCCTATAAGATAGTATTTGAATAGGTTCACTTAGACAAACCTTACACTTAAGGCATTACAATTTTTCTTCTTCAAGATGTGTTTTCTGCTAAATAGCATTTTTGTCATCTATTCAAGTGTAATACATCTTAAGTATGAAAAGAATATTGATTCTCCTTTTCCCGAGACACAAGAAGTTTTATAGTTGTTAAAGAATTGAGTCATCTAATCAATTGCATTTATTTTAAAGACACGCATTCAGGATACAGAAATGTTAATGATTTATTGAAATTTGAAATATCTTAGTAGAGGCAGAGCTAAAAGAACCAAGTTTCCTTCCTCTTTTTCCACATCACCTTACTATTTCTCTCCGAAAATAAGAAGAAAAGTAGAGTAAGTACACAGTGTGATATGAGGAGCTTAAGGAAGTAAGTGCTGTTTTCTTAATGAGGAATAATTTCAAAGGCACAGAGATGAACAGAGCTCTCTGTAAATGGGAGACTAAACAGCTACAGAAGGGAAAAATCATGGTAATTGGGGGAAGGTATAGAAGAAAGGAAAGAGAGACACAAACTTAACTTTTTTACTAAATTGCTTGTGAATTAATTGTTTTTCTTCCCTGATATTAATTTTATTTTTTCATATATTCATACCCATTCTAGTTTAATGTACAACAGCCATAATGCGTACTCATGTGAAGAAAACTATTAAATTATACAAAAAGTAAAACACAGATAAAATATTCTCTCATCGCTTCCTTCTAAGAAGCAAGACTGTGGAAAGTTTATATGTTAGTAATTATATTTGTGTCTATTGACAATTTAAGTGTTAAAATCATATTTCTTAATATCATAATTGGGTGGTTGGATAATGATTTTCCTTTATGCTGGATAATGCAGTTCATTACACTCATCCCTCACTTTTAGATTCAGTCACATTTATAGCCTACACTTCAGTGGTTCTGAGGAAGAAGTGATTGTGTCTGTGCCAGTGTTCATTTAGCAAGACTTGGGCCACTTAGTCATGATAATCATCGAACTCAAGTGGCATTGAATGAACAAAGCACATGTACAATGATGACCTCCAAAAAAAAAACCATAAAATAGTCCTCTGCGTTACAGCAGAGGACTAGTCCACTCTGAGAGTCCAATTTCCTCCTCATATGGAATCACGTTTAGTATTTGAACAAATATTGTCTTAGAAATATAATAATTCAGGTTCATCAATAGTTGCTATAATTCATTTTGTTAATTTTACATTGTTATATATTTTAATTTTTCATTCCTCTTCTTGTTGTAATTTTGGTATGCATGTTTTATTTATCAATTATCTCTAAGAACTCTATTATTTATAGAATTTAAAATTCCCACCAATAATAATAATGACACTGATTCAGTTAAGGATCATGATACAGATTAAAATTATTATGGTACAAATAGAGAAAAAATCATTTATTTTTTCATTTTTTTTAAAGAATACAAAATGATACAAAGAAAAGGTCATTAGAAATGATGCAAAATTCCATTAAACAAAGTAATAGGAATTCACCAACGGTTGCTTTATTGCATGATGTTATCTTCAAATTAGTTGTTTGAGTTAACAGCCTAAAACCTGCAAAGTTGTTTAAAAAGACAAAACAAAATAGCAATAAGCAAGTTATAGGAAATTAAAATGAAAAACTTCAAGCATTAGCTTGTCCCTTCAAAAGATCAGCAGTAACTGGCAGTATATCTATCCAAAATATCCTGAAGATATGCATAAATATATCTTTTTTCTCTTCCTTCTTTATTTTGTCCTTTTCCTCACCACAGTTTTTCCTTCCCATTGAACAAATTATTTCCCTTTCACAGTTATCTATTGTTCCTTTCAGATTTAATTTACTCTTTCAGGTTCTCACACTAGCAAGACAATATGATGGTTGCACATGTGAGTCTGATTTCTTCTACTTAGCAATACATTATCTAGTTGCATCCATTTATCTTAAAAGCCTCAACTTTATCTTTTTTTATAACTGAGTAATATGCCATTGTATAAAAATACCATATCCTTTTTAATCCATTCCTCAGTTGATGTCTGTCTGGGCTGTTCCCAAGATTTAGCTATGTCAAATAAAGATGAGGGTCCTCTGTTGGATTGAAGAAGACCAAACAAACATAATTATCCTATGTAGTGAATAAATGTCATTTGGAACTTTAGTTAAGCTATCCAAAATGTCTTTTACAACTGTGGTGAAATGTTAATCAAGGGTCAGTCATTACACGTAGGCACAATTTGGACAAAATTTGAGCATCGGCACAGCATGGACTTGAGATACTATTGTCCTACCAAGGTGATACTTGTTGAAATGATGTAAGGAAACTCTCATACTGTTAAGAGATTAATGGAGAAAAATGTCCATAATAGGACCAGTGAGATAGATCTATGGATTAAGCACCTGCTTCAGCAAGCACAGCGACAGGACTTCAATCCCTGACACTACATGCCAGGCTGGCTCTGCCCCTGGGCACATCGAGCTGGCCACCAAGTCAAGACATGGTGGCACACACATTTAATCCCAACACGGGGGAGGCTGAAGACAGGAGGATCATTATGAGTTTCCGAGCTGCATAGTGAGACCCTGCACCAAATGTATAACTTTTTTAAAAAGTCCATAATATGCCAGTAAATAATTTTCATATGGTAGCACAGAGGAAAATATATATTTATATTCAGGAGAACAAATAGAGTAACTGTGACAAGAAAAATTGCCAGTTAGCAATTTTCTAAGAGAGATAAAGGGGGTTTATGGTTTATTTATTCTATTATTGTCTGTACTTCACTGCAGCTATTAATTTTTCAAACTAACGGCAAACATATGTAAACTGGTGAGAGTGTGTGAAAAGTTCTTAGATACCTTTTAAGAAGTGGTATGGAATGGCAGGACAGAAAGTACCTAAAACTTAGGTCTTCAAGACAATGAGAAGTCTGGGTTTACCGTGCTTCTTTTGCCTATTGTGTAAATACTCCTAACATAGCTTAAAGCACTAAACATAGAAAAAGGAAGAAGTGCTGCTGTAACAATGAAGCTGCAGTGACAACGTGGTTGGCTTGGGAGCTGCCTAGGGGAAACTTTACAGCACCCTAGTGGGTGTGACTGTGTGGGCCAAGGTGTCACCCAGGGTGCTAGATTTGGTCTCTTGCCCCTTTTTTTCTGGTGTTACTCTCCTAATCTGCTTTGCAGATACCCTGAATTTCACAGTGTTTCTGTACCATGTCCTTTTTCCATGATGCTTCTGCCTTAGAACCAGGCAATTATGGACTAAGCCCTCAGGAACCATGAGCCAAATTAATTTATTGACCAAAAGGGATGTCTGAGACTGTATCTGAATAGTTGTCTAAGAAGCCTGTAAAACTGGTTTATGAAAGAAGTTTGGAAAGCTTTGGACAGGCAGGCCAGACAACCCTAGAATACTGTAAGGAGATGTAATGGGTACATCTGGTCAGAGCTCAAAGAAACAGAATGTTGATAAGAATGTAAATAGAAAAGGCCAGGCTTATGAAGAATTAGATGGGAATAAGGGCTTTATTGAGACCTGGACAAGAACTAAAAGCTTTTATATTCTTGCAAAATCAGTGTTCATACTTTGTTCATGTCTTAAAACTGAGTGAGACAGAGGCATCTTTCTATTTCTCACTGTATAAAGTATTTGGTTTCTTTTTAATCTCTACAGAAACCACATCACTTTTGGCCCCAACTTCACACATGGCTCCTTTGGGGTTCAAAAATAAGTTTATCAAAAGTTTCTGCTCTGCTTTTTGGTTAGTTCTCACTCTAAGTCTGGTTAAAAGCGGATAGTTGTACTGATGCCACAGCACAAACACTGAGCTGCACCAGATAAATTAGTCCACTGCTAATTTCTGTAGTGTTGTTTTTATGATGTGACACTTTGAGAAAAGGAAGAGAAATAAATTTTCATTCTATCATGTTAAAACAAAAGATATCTTATCATGAACAACTCTATTTCCCTTTTTTTTTATTTTAGTACAGGGTCTACAGAATCTACAGGGTCTACAGGTCTACAGGGTTTCACTATGTAGATCAGACTTGCAGTGATCTGCCTGTGTTCAGCCTCCCAAGGTCTGGGATTATAGGCACAGGCCACCATACCCAGTCTTCTATTTCCCATTTAAGAGGATAAATTAAAAAATTTTGTCACTGCATGAAGGAATATTGCTGGGCTTTGAGGTTTCCTTAGTGATCTTATGGATTAGCTGTCCTTTATAATTTTTATATAAAGGTAAGAATAAAAAAATGCCACATTAAAATGAAAGAAATAATAGGACATAATAGAGTATAATAAGTCCATAGCTTCACATTGATTGCCAAAATACACATTTTGTGAAATGCTGATTTAAAATACTTTAAATTCCTACATATTACTGAAAATTTCAATAGATAAGAAGATAGGCATTTTGTTCTGTTATTGATCTATTTGGGACTTCCATTTGTTGTTAACCCTTTCATGGTATTAGAATATTTTATGTGTTATTATATCTTGTGCATTTACATTTTTATGGCTTTTTAAATTGAGTCAACATTTTGCTCAATATGCTGAAACTAGAGTTTATCTTTAACTTCATTTAGTTACCATGATTCAGAGTTTTAATCACATATTGATTTCAACATGTAACTCAGAATGCTATAGTGTATTAAACCTGCAATTACAATAAAAGGTTAACAGTTTCATTCTTTTTATATGTAAATTTGAAAATACTTAAACTATATAGATTATGAATCTACCTGCTATATCAAAGCATGAATTTTATTTGGTTGAAAACCTTACATATTGCTAATGAAGCAGTAAAGAAGATTTCCTCTTTATGCCTTTTTTTCTAAATAAAATAACCAGTAATCTGATCAAGGAAAACTGGGTAGACAACAACTTCCAATGACATTATTTTACTTTTTAATCTCTGTATGTCTACTACCACTTTTAAATTGTTTTTTTTGTCATCACAGCAAAAATCAACCCTACTTTTTCTACATTTCATCCAGAATTATGAAGATATTATCAAATCATAATAATAAAATTAAATGAATATCTTATTTCTAAAGGTCTATATTTGTGTTAGTTATAGATGTCACAAACTTAAGGGACTCATGGGTCTCCTTCTTAAAAATTTGTTAACATGAATATATTCAAGAAACAGCCCATGGGTTTCACATATCTTTAAATTAATTTGACTATATTTTCAAAAGAGATACCCTCTGCGACTAGTTTATTTCTTTTCTTGATACATTTTCTTTTTTATATAATTGGTTCTTGTCTTCTTGATCTTTCTAGTAAAGCTGCTATATAGAGACACCTGCTGGGAAGTAAATGAACAGAATAAAATGTAAACCTGAGCTTTGGATACAAAAAAGCTTCCCTTATATGATTTAAGCATGATTTCTTCAAATAGCATATTCTGTGTCAGAGTACATTTTCCTCTGAAATATATCAAAAACGCTTACATCTGGAGCTTTGTTATTGATCTGAAAATCACCACTTGAGCAAGTAGGTTCATAACTCTACGTAGAAGAATATATACCATATTCAATGATTGTGTATACATGAAAGTGGCAATAAATCTACTTCAGTCAAGTTGTTTATTAGATTCCCATTTGTGTTTGGAGACATTTTAGATGACTTTTTTCAGAATGATTAGCACGTATCTATTTCATACTTTCCCACCTCGGTTTTTATTTAATATACCTGCTAAAGCCAAGAAAAGTTACATCTTTCATACAAATATTCTGCATTAAAGAAAATAGTCTCTTGAAAGTTTTTTCTGAATAAGTCTTTGTTGTCAGTTGTAGCCTGAGTTTCCAAAATGCAAGTTAGAAGAACAAAATTTTAACACTAAATGTAAATTTAATATTAAATTAAATATTATTCTATCAATCAGATATTCTAACTTTGCTCCAAACCAAAGTCAGGCCAAGCTTGACTTTTTCAGAATCGTGTTGCTACTTCATGTATTATGAAAACATAAAACATAAAGGTGATGTAGGCATATCTGATTCCTTGAGTGATTTTAACAATTTCATTTATATGCTCTGCTGACTATCAAATAGGAGGTAAAGACTGTAGCCAGGTCTTGGAGTGCTGCCACTACAATTGTTCTCAGGTGATAGTCACCATAATTCACCTGAACATGGACCAGTCATGTGTGGAGAATGGATGACAGCAGGATTTCCAAGCACCTGCTCTCTGCTCCCTACCAGATCAGGGGAATGCATTATATGGTGAAAAACTGATATCTGGTCTCCAGCCATGTGGTAAAGATGCTGACAATTGCTTATAAAGCAACAGAACATGATTTAAAATGGGGTGAGAATTGTCTAATTTCAGAAAAGACGGGATTACACTTTAAGGAATCAGTGATGTAAAAATAAAACATCTTTTATACTTGGTATTAAATGACCATAAAAATGCACCTTGTCTTATTTAGCTTGAATATATGAATCCTTTTCAGGACCTCCAACAGCACATTGAAAATGAGAATAGATTATATGTTAAGAACATAAATTCCAAAACCAAATTCAAGTTCTATCTTCTGCACTAAGCAGCTGATGCAAGGTCATTAACACTCTAAATAGAATTTTCTTCATTAGCACAAAGAGGTTATTAATAGCACTATAAGAATGATTGATGTTAAACAAGATAATGCATATAAACTACAAGATGTGGTACATGCTAAGCATTCAGATAACATTAATATTTTAATATTGACAATTAGTTATAGGGAAAATTTCTTTAAGTGATTGGACACATCATCTCTATTACTTATGTGGAACTATAATGACATTATCATATATATTCTTTGGAGAAAGTTGATAGCCAACATCATAAGTAATGATTCTTAGGACATGGGAAAATCAGACTGAAGAATGTAACATGACAGACACACAAATTTTAAGTAGACTGGCATTACATATTCCGTTAATTTCAGTGAAATTCAAATTCATAAAATCCATCACCTTGAAATACTATACAGAAAGTTAGAATACTGGTACATGGATAGCTATGGAAATACAAGGCAAAAAATTTAAGGAAACTCTAGAGAAAATTCTAAAACAACTGCAGGTCCATCACATTGTGAATCAGAACACTATGCTGTGCTATGAGACTTGAATTTGGAAAATTTAAGCTATTGATTTGCGACAGAAGATTAAAAAAGAAAAAGCAACAAATGAACAATTTCAAACTCAACATCTCATATGACATCAACAGTGTCCCTTGTGAACTCTTCTGTAAGGAAACAAAAGCAGATTTCAGAGATCTTGTTTTTGGTTTGCATGTGCTTTGGGCATAGAGAGAAGAGGAGGTTATGAAAAAGGAGTGTTTATTTAGTGTGATATTTAGCCATATTGTTCTCTTCCTTTGTAAGCCAGCATATAATTTAAATTTATCATCTACCTGGACATTAATATAATGCCAGTAAGTATCTTCAATACATACTTTGTTCAAGTATTAGTGTTATACAGTCAAAAACTTAATGATAAATGGTGATGAGCATTAAAATAGATATAAATATAAGTATAAAGACATAGATAAAGTAAAATTCAATAGAGGCAGGTTATGATGGCTTGGAGCTTAAACATCTCCCCGAGGCCATGTGCTGAGGACTTAGTGGCCCAACAGTGATGTCATTAAAAGTAGTGAAATCTGTAAGAAGTGGGATCTATTTGCAGAGCATGAGGTGTTTGGAGATGTGCCCTTCAAGGGGAAAGTGAAGCCCTCCTGCTCTGCTCTTTCATTGCCTTCTGATTGTCATAAACTAAGCAGCTTTGCTGCATCACATCCTCCCCACCATGATGTCCTGCTGTGCCACACGCTTAAAGCAAAGCGATCAGTTGATCATGGACTCAACCCTCAAAAGCCGTGAGTCAACATACACATCTCCTTGGCATCAGCTGATCATCTCACCATGACAGAAATCTGACTACTGCCCAGCATCGTCATTAAGTGTCTGTTTGCTCACATGAAGAAGTAAAAGATGGTGAAATTGATAGATGAGATAAGGATCAGAAGGAGGATAAATCAGAATTTAAAATTAAACTTCAAAAGGAAGAGAAGAGCTTGGAAAATTTTTATTAAAAATATTACTTTGGAACAACTATTTTTCTTTAAAAGTAGAAGTCAAATAATAAAATAATAATTTAGTGTTCTGCTTATTACTATAACTAAGCATTTTTCTTGCAAGCACCTTAGAAATTGGACCCAGATATAAGCAAGAATGAACTTATTATTGTCCCCTGAAGACAGCATGAATCTAAATCAGCTAAAATATAAGGCTCAGGGTAACTTTTGGGCTAGTAATAAAATTCATGGTGCTTAAATTTCTCACTTCTAATGCATATTTTACAAGTCTCAAAGGAAACCTCTGAAACTCATAATTTCCCCCTTTTCTCATTACTATATTTGATGCACTTTCAAAGTCTGAGAGATGCCTTTAGTACTTTGAATAGCACTGCAAATTCCTGTCTGAGAGAATCTAAAGTTGTTACAGAACAGTTTCTATCACAATAGTCAACTTTGAATTGTTAAACGGGAAGATTGGGGTGGTAAAGTGTATCCAAGACATCTGGGTGTGACATCAGAATGAGCTAGTCTTCAAACTCATACTGTAGTGCTGGCTTTAATCACATATGGCCTTTCCCATGAATCAGGCACGCTTCTTCACTGTTACATGTTTTAAACTCTAAAAACAGTTTTCTATGGCCATTACAATCTATTAGCATGAAAGAGCATTAAGTTTGCTGGCCGATGAAGAGATAAACATATGACCTTTATTCCATCACTATCAACCCTAAAAAAATTATCCAAGAACAAGTAGAAACATAGAAACATTGGATGAAGTTACCAACCTGTTAGGAAATATAACAAAACTTCTGTATTTTGCTTTTATTCCTTTAGAACGACACAAACTGACACAAATTATAGTTTTTCTGATAATATTCCACTAATCTGTATGATAAGAATAATTATACTGAGATTAGAATTTAAATTATGCGAATTTAAAAATGCTCCTATAAGCAAAATCTTTCCAGCAACATTGCACATAAACATGTTTACTTTTGCTTTGTGGGTTTGTATTTGATAGGAAAAAGTAGCTGAGAGTTGATTTCTTTAGTCTTAATTCTAAAGAAAAATACTTTTGCTGGACATTTATGTTGATTTAGATCTAAAATGATCTCCAAAACTCATTATCAGAAGAAGACTTTTGAAAAGATATTGCATTATTGAATTCTACTTCCTTAATGGATTAGTCCATTGGTGGCTTTAGAGATAAATATCTCCTTAGGAACAGGGCCCGGTCTGAGCAGGAATATAACTGGGGACAGGACCAGGAAGGCACACTCTTGTCAACAAGCCCTCCTCCTTCCTTTCTGGCCATCAGGAGGCAAAAAACTTCTATCCACCAGGCCATTACTACCTTGAAGCCAGCCAGGTCAGGGACAACCTTTCTGAACTCATGAGCCAAATAATCATCTCCTTAAATTTCAGGTGTCCAGTGTTCTGTGCCAGTGATGGGGAAGTGACTGACACACTATAGGATGCCGTGTGAGCAGTTATCGTCTCTCAGAGCATTGAATAGTTTATTTCACTAGCTTTTTGTTTTTGCTGCTGGAAAGTCAGTTGCTGCTTAAGTTTATCTGCACTTCTTGCCCACACCCAGCATTTTATACCTAAATTGTTTAGTTTTGTGATTGTTAGGTGAGGATTATTTTCACTTCTCCTGTTTGAGATCTGCTGGACTATTTTGTCTTAGTATCAATGACTGTCATCAATCAGCTCTAGGACATTTCCAATTTGTAGTTAAATGTTGGCAGAGTTGCCATATTTTCACTGTTTCATCTTCCGCCACAACTAATCAATCCTTCTCATTCTAGAATCTGTGTTTCTTAGCTTTTTAAATAATTTTTTCTATAGCCTTCTACATCAATTTTTCTTAATTTATATTTCAATTTACTAATTCTCTCCTTATCTGCACCCATTCTGCTCCAAAAAAGTATAACAAGGTTTTATTCTCAGTTGTGTTTTTAGTCATATTTTACAGTTTATTTTTTAGAAACTTTCAAATTTTATTTTTTATCTGTTAAATATGGAAGCTATTAATAATATATCATTTCTATCTGATTATTTCAAAATTTAAAGACATATAATTCTGATGACTTTCAGTTAATTTTTCCTTCTTAGAATGTATGTTTTCTGCCTGCTATATTATTTTTTCAGTAGCTAATTAGTACAAATTCCTTTATGCTAAGTATAGCTTGTAACTTTAGAGATGATTTTCATTGCTTTTGTAAATAACAAGAGAATGCCACAAGTCTAGGGTCATCAAAAATGCATTTTGGATTTAAGAACTTGTAATACATTCAGATAATACCAAGTTTTCACTCCATTTGTAAAATATAAGCTTTGGCAAACACAGAATCTATACCATGACTACAGCCTGTCTTCTCTTCTTCCAATTTACAGTGAAAAGAAACATGTTTATTTGGTGACATCTTTGTCCTGAGATAATAGTCTTTCAGAGTACCACTTTCATTTGTAAAGTGTTGCCTATTAAAGATTTTGACATTATTCTTTGTTTCTTATAATCTTTGACCTGAAATGGAAAAAAGCAGCTAAGTTCAGTTTCATTAACAACTCTCCAGTGATCTTCTGGGCTCTGTTGGTTCCTACATTCTTTTAGATGATTGCCTGTTTATCTCTGAAATCTTCTCAATGACTTATGAAAAAAAACTTGAAATAGAGTCTCTGACATGTCTACATGTTCATTGCAAAGTTTGTTCCAAATCATCTATGTTGATAAACATGAGCAGAGACCACTTTACTTCCTGCTCTATTACTTTTTGAAGTCAAAATGTTTTAATCAAGTAAGCTCCTTTGGCAATAACCTCAAATAGCAAATTTTAGAACAAAAATGAGAGACCAGTTGTAATTACAAAGTAACAGTCACAATAACTTTTATGGAGTGAGATATTAAAGCACATCTATGTGTTATTGTGTGTCTTTTAACTTTAGAATATGAAGGACTCAAGCTCTATTGAAATGCTCTACATTAGGTTACATATAAGATTTTTAAGCTTGAGGAAATAAGAGCAGCCTTAGATAAAACCTACTTTTTCAAGGCCTTTAGATATGCTATCATCCAATAGCAGCAGCACATATTGTTTCCTGAACGAACTTTGAAGACCACGTACCTTGAATAATTTTATATAATTTTCATAATGGTTCTAAAATTATATACTTTTCACAAATGTCTGGATAGCTCCAAATGTATTTTTACAAAGTTGCTCATGGCTACCACTCATGGGTAGTAAATTGAGATACAAATCCCAGAAATATAGGTCTAGAGCAGACTGGACTCTTTTGCAGGGACACAGTTTTAATAGAAATTTGTTCATTCTCTCCAGAGCAATAGGTAAGATTATTTTTATAAGTTGTTCCAAGCTCTTTAAAAATACATGCTGATGTATAAATAAGCTTGGAAGCTTATTAAAATTTGTTTCTTTACTAGAACAAAGACACACACAAAATTGACTCTGTTACCTTCAGAATATCAGATTAACATGTTGCATTTTTATGTGGGATGCCTTCAAAGAACTATTATTTGTAAAAAATGCACCCATTCTTAACTTTTGTTTTTAAATTAATTTTATTGAGAAACAAATAGCAATGAGACAGTTTCAAATCTGATTAGTAGGACAGTTTCAATAATTAATACATTGGATATTGTTGTCTTCATAGCGGTTATACATAGTACAAGATGCAGACATGATAGCCTGCCCAAACACTATTAGTACGAATCTTTCTTCTCATCGAATTAAGAGGAAGTAGCTGTATATATATCTTAACTATTTTGTATATACAGATACAAAATGGTCCTTCATTTGTATC
>NDGM011257769.1:0-14383 GCA_002564305.1 Octomys mimax
AAAGGTAGTGAACAGGTACAGATACACAGATTCTTTTATAAGTAAAAAGAATGTGAATCCTCGTTCCGAGTCATGCGTCGGGCAGCGCCTTTGGAGAATAACTTTCAGCGCAGGTTTTTGTTGTGTGTGTCTACTTGAACAGCCAGCTTTGTCTCTTCAGAGACTCTGTTTCTTTATAGTTAGTGTTTCTCCTTCGAAATTGTCTGAGGACCCCGGAGCTCGTTCAGTTCTGCCTGCAGCTTTGGGTGTCATGCAGAAACCACGCGGGCGAATCCAATCTGTGCACGAGCTCGCGGTCCCGGCCGGTCCCGTGGGCCACGGCGTCTGCGAGCTTTCTTGAACCTGCACTGTGCTGGGGAGCCCACCGCGCCGGGTCAGTGTCAGCACCTCGCTGCCCCCTCACGGGGCCCCTGGGGTTCACACTCTTACCGCACGCGCTCCTGTGCCACCTGTGCTTTCTGAGGATGTCACCGCGTCAGAATGGCTGGGGCCGGAGTGCCGTGGGGATGCGGCCCGGGCACACAGCCCAGACGGTGTCCCGCACGCAGGATGTGTCAGGATGAAGCTGCGCCCCCCGAACCTTCTGTGGAGAGCCTGGGACCACGGCTCCCATCACTCTTCAGGCCCAGGCTGTGCTGGCCTCTGTAGTACTTAGTATTCCTTCTCAGCAAACCCAGCTGGGGCCCTTCTGACTGTCTTGCCGGACTGCACCGCGTGCCTGCGAGGTGCATGGCTCTCCCTGCCTGCCGCAAGAGCACTTTGGCTTGCTGTGTGTGCACCTCCGCTACACTGCACGAGCTCCTCTGGGATCCGAAGAGGAACTGCGAGTGCACGCGCGGGTCTCCTCCAAAGCCCACACAAAGCTCCTTCCAAGGTCATGGGAACCAGGAAGGTCGCATTCCCTTCCGTCAGCTATTCTTTACGATGTCACCTTTTCAGGGAAGACTTTAATTCCTGCTTCTCCTCTTCCAAATAGATTGAAGTTTCGCATTGTGTACATCAATAGTTCTCTGAAATTTCCCTTTCATGAATTACCTTGTATACATTTTTTGAAGTTATTTTTATACTAGCTGCCCTTCCTCATAAATCACTAAACTCCTAGCATCTACCACAGTGCTTGGAACATAGTAGGCAGTCAGGAAAATAATTATTGGCTAAATCATACTATGGATTTGCAAAATCTATGAAGTGCTGTCTTCCCTGTGTGCAGTCTGGGCCACGTGAGAAATAAGACAAAAAGAGGAGGCAGACAGGAGGCCACAGCGTCACTTGAGAACTGATGAAGGTCATAAAATAGAGCGCAGCGCGTGCGGATAAATGAGTTTTGAATACCGGAGAGTGGGCCTTAGACAGCTCTACCCAGGGAAGGCACAGGGCACAGGCACACACCGTCCACTGGCACCCCAGACCTCTCCCTGGTGAGCTCTCTGTCTGCCCCCCGCAGCCTGCCCCTAGGGCCTGGGACAGAATTCTCCAAGTAGGTGAGACTGCACAAGCTCTGGAAGGAGCAGAGCGGGGGCAGCGCTTACGGCTGCCACAGTAGCATTCCTCTATTGATAAATATAAATTTATCAAAATTTTCAATACCTTTATTGAAAAAAAATTGTCTGTATAAGTGTGTGTGTGTTTGCACCACAGCTTATGCAATCAATGCCAAAGATTTCTTTTTTTATCCTTTTTTTTTTTTTAAACCAGGGATCAAACTTACGACCTTGCCAGGCAGGCCCTTATTCTGTTGAGCAATTTCCCCGGCTTTTTGTTGTACTTTTACCAAGCTGGATTTCCTGATTAGCACGCATGTGTGTGTGTGTGTGTGTTGTTTTTTTTTTCTTAATTTTCACTACTCTAATAGAGGGAAAAATTCTAATCTTTTGACCTATTTATAATTTAGGGACTTGACTATCTTTTACTGGCCAGTTAGGACTCATCTGTCTATGTTTGTTCTCTCTGCCTGTTCATTTCTTACTCATGACCCCTATGGATTTGCAAAAAGCCGGTTCTTTGTAACAGAAACAAACTCATTCTCATGTGTGATGAAATTATCTTTCCTTGTTTGCTGATGTCTTCCTAACATATTTATGGAGATTCTGAAACTTACTGACCTCTTGATTCTTTATGTGGCTGTTGCTTGTCACTAATTTCTTTTATGCTTCCGTCTGTGTTTAACCTTTACGAACAATCATGTCTATTTTCTTTTGATGTTTCAGGGTTTCTTTGGTAGCATTTAGTATCGAATTCCTCTGCAATCTTCTGATATAGGCTGCATATTTGAAATTAGGATTATTTCGTATATGACCAGTATTCCGATGCTTTTATCTCTTACTGTTAAATGCCATCTAATCACACACCACGCTCCTTGTGGTTCTCAAGTCTTGACTATGCCAACTGACCTATTCTTATTTTTTTTAAAAAATCTCATATAATTTCACATGGCTTCAATTGCTGTAAATCACTGTTATTTTTGAAAAATGTGATGGCCATACTTTCTATGTCTTCAACTCTGAATTTTCATTTTNGAATGATCCAAAATGTATCTTTACTTTTGTTGTTGTAGGAATTGAGCCAGGGCTTTGACACTCAACTATATCTCCAACCAATTTAAAAAATATTTTTGTAATTTTGACCCAAGGTCTTACTTACTCTGCTAAAATTCCTGCTCTGTGCCGGAACTTGCAGTCTTCCTGGTCCAGCCTCCTTCCGTGCCGGGACTGTAGGTGTATACCACACTGTCTGGCTCAAGTTGGGGCTTTTATGGGTATAAATTAAATTGGTAGCATAGTTTAGAAAAAAATAATATTTTTCATAATTTCAGCTTTCTTGTCAAGTTACATCTTCATCTACATAGGCATTTAAACTTTTTATCAGTTCAATTTCTGGTTTTCTTAAAAAAGATTCTACATACTATTGTTCAGTTAACTTTATTTCTAGAAATCAGTTTTCCATTGGTTAATGGTATATCTTCTCTCATTTTAAAGTGCTTATCGTTTATATGTGGTAACATAGTAACTTTCATGGAGTAACTTCATAGCTTATTAAAATCTCTAACCGGGCCTCCCGTTCCTCTGTTCTTCTCAGTGCTCCTGCTGAAGGCTGGATCTTGTTAGCATCCTTTTGTTCTGTCACTCACGAGGCCAATGGAGACCTGAAGAGCTGATCTCTTGTTGCTGTCCTCTGGGTCCTGGTTGGCCACCTGTCTTTGGGGACACCAGTGTCACTGGAAGTTCTGCTCGGACACTTTGTCCCTTTAGGTGTCTTCATTCTGCAGTGCCCCCACCCTCATATAACCCAGTTTTCTCATCAGATGTCAAATCAGTCAGCAGTGTGGGTTAGCAGAAGGGGAGCTGCTCAATTACGTCTCTGTCCTAGTCCCTGAACCTTCCTTCCTTGGGCTTTGTCCACCTTGCCTGGGGCTCTTGCCCCTTCGTCAGAACTGCTTAACATCAAACTTACCTACACTGCATACTGTGCTGCCTCTGGAGCTCAGGGGAGTGGCTAGTGGGGTTGCCACTGAGTGCACTCCGGCAGATACTCTTCACTCAACGTGTAGTTATTCTCTTATTGCACTTGCTATATTTTTTTCTTTATGTTGGCTAATTTCATGAAGAACATTAGGCAAGAGCAGGGACTGTGTCCCCAGACCACAGGTTGACTCTCAGCTGCACAGTGAGTGGCTGTGTTTCCTTAGCCAAGTCACTCACTGCCTTTGCCAGCTCTCAAAACAGCTCTTCAAGTTGCTTGGCTATTAAGATCTGTTTACCCCGAGGTCTACTTCGGGTTGACCAGTCGCCTCAAGTGTTTTCCAGGTTACCTTAATGTTCTGAGTGTTGGTGCCAGACCTGCTTCCAAAGAACCTGCAGGGACAGACTGTCTAGTATAACTGAGGGTTTGGTAAATTCATCTTTCAGGAGCTAAAGGAAAAATACTAGAAACATAGTAGGTATTAAATAGTAATCATTAGGTTATTATAGAGACAGTAGAAAGAATAATGAATTTTGGTAAGAAAACACTAAGAATTAATCTAAGCAGATAAGCTTTGGTCCCATGTTAAAAAGCTGCTGATTATTTTTGGCTACATAATGTACACCAGACATGGTGATATCCTTTTATACCTATTATCTTCCTCAGTTGTCATAACAAGTCAAGGATAGCCATTATCAGCTATCCTAGAATTCAAAGAGGAATATTTTAGTTTCATTTCATGCAGTTGAGGCCTTCCTTCTATGTGCTAGTGTCTGTAAGATCCTTAATTAGTAAAGATGTTTGATAAAGAAAAAAATGAATAAGTATCTTAAGGCAAAGCTAACTACCAAATGTAGGCAGTGAATTGTTTCATAATTATTTGGAAAAATTAAGTGAAATTCAGTGTCAAGGTTAATTTCTGCATTGTTATTTTTCTTAAACCAAAGTCCCCCATTTACTCTTTGAGAGACATTTTCTGTTGAACACAGTCCATGAGACCCTTCATTTTTATTAAGCCAGTTATTTTAAAGGTAGAGAAATGAGTAGCAGATTCTCAGGCTTTGATACACAAAAGACATTTGAAACAGAAGAAATGCCTGTCTGTAGTTGGTGCACTTACGAGGTGAACTGTCAGGCAGTCACCCTAAGTGGGCAGCCAGGGCATTTCATTTATCCTTCCTATTCAAACTCAGATTAACTTTGAGGCTCCCCAGTCTATCTGTTGTGCATCAGAACAGTCGAGCAGGACAGGGGAGAGGTGGGCTCCGTCAGGCCCTAACAGATCTCTGGCTGTCAGGCACGTCGTGTTCCGCTGTCCATCCTCATTTAATGACCCCACAAGATCTCTTAATGAAGTTAAGCCCCAAGTTCATTCCAATAATTCTGTGGCAAGAGTTTGTGCATTGTAACAATTCATCACTTGTCAGGAAGGCACTTTTAGTTTATACATTTAATAAGGGCATCCTTAGCTTGGTTAATTAGAAGTGAACAGTTTGCATATTTACTAAATGTGGAGTGTCATTGCCACCACGGCCTATTGCCTACATGAATTATTTCTCTATCTGCAATAAACAGCTGGGTAATTATTACTGCCATAATCAGATAAATTCCCCCTGTAAGGCTTTGCTTATATGGCGATTCTTTGAACTCATCCAAAGCTGAGCAAAATTTATGAACTCCAGCAGCTCGGCCACTTTTCGTACTATGGCATCCCCGTTCCCTATTTCAAGGACACGAGTAGAGCCCCACAGAGATTGTGTTAATAAGGAAAATAAGTATGATTGCCCAAAGATAACATTCCCATGGACCTCATTTTCAAAATACAGCGCCACAACCTGAGCTAAGCATGTCCTAGCACTGTGGCTCTTTGGACACAGGGAGCAGGCTCCCCGACAGAAGGACTAATGAGCAGCCCAGAAAATAGCACTTTAGTTTTCTTGAGACAAGTGAATGTGATGTTAGCTCTACATGCAAGTTTTTGGTATGTTCATTTTTATGTACAAAGATATAAGAATTACAGTAATCGACTTAGTAGAGTTCAGATACTAATGCATGTCAGTGTCTAACTGAAAATACAGCACACATTTCCTGTTTTATAAAGAACCCGCTCATTTGTTCACAGTTATTAAATAACAAAACCCATACAATCATGTTAAAATATGGAATGATAACCATTTCATCAGTTTTTTCACATGTTCTTTTTTTTTTTAACAAGAATGTGTTATCGTTAACAGCTTAATCATTTCAAAATTTTTGAAGGCAAAGTATATAAAAAGAAAACAAGGGGGCCAGGGAGATGGCTCAGTAGAATAAGTGCTTGCCTGGCAAGTGCAACATCCTGAGTTCAATCCCTGGTACTGCAAAAAAAAAAAAAAAACCTCTCCCCTGGAATCACAATCAAGTATACGGTGTCAAATGTGGGGGAGAAACTACAGATATTTCTTATGAAAAAAAAAATAAAGAAAACAAAACCTTCAGTCCCAAGAAGAAATCAAAATGAGGAAAAGTATACTGCCTTGCACTGACTGCATTTAAATGTAATTATTTTCACACTGAACTTTAACCTATTTGAAAGGGATGTACAAGAAAAGAGTAAAAGAGGGAAGGAGCACAGTGAAGGAAAAGGGATATGGGAACCGCAACAGTGGGGTCAGTCGGGGGAAATGTGGGGTGAAATGTGTTTCATTAACAAACCAAGAAACACTACTGCCTTCACTCGTGCTGAGTCCAAAAGAGGGTTGACATACGAATCTTGAGTAAAGGTGAGAAATGTGATGAGCAAGGTCTTTGCTGTGTGTTTTTTAGTTAAAAATATAGTCTTAATTTCAAACCTGTCTTTATCACGGAGAACTTTTGTGGGGGAGCCTGGGGTAAAGCAAGACACTGAACTTTGGTCGTAGCCTTAGTTTTGTGGCCCAGCTTTAAGGAGCAGATGGCCGAGCAGTTGTGGCCACCCGGCTCTCTCCTCTGCTGCTTTCCCAAGACATGCGTGAAACAAAGTTCGTTTTTCCTTTTCAATGTGATGAGAATACAGAATGCATTTTCCATGTTGCTTAAAGAGAGTTCATTTAATTCAGATGCAGGTGCTTGATATATTAATAATATTTTCAGTCTTACTTGAAAAATGTTCAAATTATTGTGAAGTGGTATTGAGAAAATGCAGCTATAGAATTATTTATGTTACTTAGTGGGCTATTTGTCATCATCTTATTTGACCTCTTTGAAGGTTAATAAGGCTGCTGGCCACTTTTCTCTTCCTTTCTATAGTAACTTGAGCTCTCCAACGCATCCTTTCCCGATTTCCTTTCTACCTTTCTCAATGTGCTCCATTTGCTTTGTCTGCTACCTCTTTGCCCACCTGGAGTCCTAGCGCTGCCACGCCAACCGCTTGCCTTTTCATTTTATACGCTTTGTACAATCTCATCCACTTCTTTTTTTGGCACAACTGGGGATTGAACTCAGGCCCTTGCGCTTACCAGGGAAGCACTTATTCCACTGAGGCATCTCCCCGGCCCCAACAATCTCGTCCACTTCTGCAACTTCTGCTACCACCTGTGTGGCTCATAAGTCTGGGTATTCTCCCAGCATGAGCCTTTCTTGATCATCTATTGAGATGCCTGCCGATTTTTCCAGTTGGCCATCTTGTGGACACCTCAGGTGAGCACATTTACATATAAAACACTTATTTTTCCCAAGCCTCCTCCTCTTTATGCAGTAAACAGGACTGTTTTTCACTTCAAGCCAGAAGCAAGGGGATCATTCTAAGCTTCTGTCTTCCATCCTGTTGTTGTCGATACCCCGCCTTTCCTTTCCCTAGAACTCTGTTCTCACCCCCCATCATTCAGCCCAACCTATTGCTATCTTAATGACCTTTCAGAAATGCAGATCTGGAATCATAATCTGTTACTGTTCTTTCCAAGGGCTGTACAGTGAATGATGGCTTAGAACTCCTAGAAGTACATAAAATACAAACACTAAGTTATTTTAGAGTAGATTATTAGCATAACTTAAAGTAAACACTTGAATTAGTGTTAAATAATTATACTTAAAATATTAATCTTTGAGAAAATTATAGTATATATGTTAGTTATACTGTAATCTTTATATATATATATATGTATATTTCATAATAAAGAAGAAATTATGCAGTGGCAACTTGCCACTTAAGCAGTGAATTCAGAAATCAGCCCTTAATAATATTTTACAAACATGACTTTTGTATCACACCTTTGTAATATTTTTCACCTTTTCCTTTGTCCTCGCCAATCTGTCCTTTTCCTCTCTTGGGAAACAATGGAGAAAGAAAGCTTCTCCAGTTAATTTCGCTCTCTGTATCTTATTTTGTTACCTTTCCTTATCTAACAATGCAAGGCACAGATTCTTTTTGGCATTCATATGGACATGATTTCTAAGATTGGTAATAAAACAATTGGTCAATAAACAGTTTTACAAAGCTCCTTAGACATTTTCTGAAATTGCATGTACCACTCTGCTTTAAAATATGTTGACATTATCCTGCGGCATGTTGTTACTGCTCTGTGACAGTGTCAAGATTAGCTTAGAGATGTCCCTGCTCTGTGTCCAGTGGGTTGCATGCAGAAACAGCAGCAATTACTTTTGTTTTAAAATGAGCTTAACACATTTTAGCTAAGAGACAATGTGTGATGTTTGAATAAATATAAAATAAATAAGATCATGCAATTGTCCTCATACAAAATGGGAACTTTACCTACCTGGCGCTGGACTCCCCCAAAAACACAAAGCCAGGAGGGTGAGCCTCCTTTTCCACAGCTTGTCACGGTGAAGATCTGCAGTGGAGACAGAATGTGATGGGCAGGAGCCCCTGCTCTGCGGGAGGCGCCCGTGGGCTCCCTGGCCTCTCTCTGCACAGCCACCTCCATTCACAAGGAGCAGGGACCTGGTTAGTGGCACTAGCCCTCCCCGTTCCTTCTGTGTTGTGAGGATGAGCAGGTGTCTGCGAGGTGGCTGGAGCCCTGACAACGATGCCTTATATAAATAAATCTATTCTACTGCCGGTTGCTGTAGTTGGCCTCACTGTCCCTCTCCATTGTTTGACACACGTCACCTGAAAGTTTACTTCTGCTTATAGATATAATTCAGAGTATTAAAAAGGAAAATAATTTTACACTGAAATATGAACATATATTTAGAAGGGACATTATACAAATATTCTTTTTAAACTAAATTGGTACAAAAGAACCCAAAGAAAAAAATATCAAGAATGATCTTTGGAGATGTATTGTTTTTGAAAGTCATGTAAAATGGGTAAATAAAATACTGCAACAGTTGTGTTGCTTGGGATTTAGGGTAGCAGCCCTGACCCCTGGGATCCCAACTGGCCAGGCGAGGTTGCTCCCTACCAGGGGGCAAATCGAGAAGTTGAGCAGTGGTGAGGTCAGGGAAAGAGCTTACTCAGGATAGAAGAAGAGGTTTGGAAATGCAAGATCTGTCTTCAAGGGGCTCACAGGAACCTTAAGGTTTTGCAGGCAAAAACAGAGGCAGCAAGAGTTGGGGCTTTGCCATGGCTAGGGGATTCGTGTAGCTGGCAGGGTTGGTAACCCCAGTCGGGTTGTGGCATGGCGGGTCATATCTCAGGGATGCTTCTGGTAGGTGGTTCTAGAGAAATCCATGGCTTGAAGGGATGCTCTGCTCCTGCTTAGGGCAGCTGCGACTTCATTAGGTAGCACTTCCTCCTGCCTAGGGGGTGAGCTCCTCATGGGTGAGCTGTCATACAAGCTGTGCTTTTCCTGGGCTCAAAATGACTCCAGGTTTCAGACAATTACCAAAGACTTCTGGCGCTGCTCTAGGTTGTCAGAACAGGATGTTGTAAAAGCTGGTGACTGGATGTCCCTGCCGATGTTGAATATGTCTTAGCGTCTATTTCTGTCCTCAGTGTTGAAGGGGGTGGGGTGGTTTAGGTAAGTTGGGAAGCGTAACGTCATGCTACTAGCTTTTTGGTAGACACTCTCATGTGATTACCATGTCTTCACATGGTAGCTGAGCAGAAGTCTGACCCTGTGTTTGAGGAGACAAATAGCAGAAGAAGCAGATGCCAGGCTGGACGCTGCTTTCAGTCACCACTGGGCCTATGCAGACTCAGCCTCTACATCCCTGTTACAGCCTGATGATCCCTTTCTACAACCAGAGAGATTGGCGGCATTGTAATTTTACAATATTGGCTTCTGGGCTCCATTTTGCTTTTTGTATTCTCAAAATAATTGTCATGGAGCACGGGTCCACAGAGCCTGAAGCCTGTCTCCACAGTCACCTGCATTTCTGCCCTTGGCTACCGACAGTCACCATCTACGAGAAAGAGCACAGGTGTCTTAGGAAGGATCTGGCTGCGTTTCAGCACAGCGCCTGTCACCTTCTGCTCTCTGGTGGTCACCTTCTTGCTGTTCATTCCCAACTCCAGTATCAGTCCCCGGAAAGCCTTCCTGATCCCTCCTATCAGAATTCAACCATGTCAATTTAGGTGGTAAGTTAACTGAAATAATTTCCTGTCACAATGCATCGCAGTGAACAGTGGTGCCATCAGCCTGTTTTTCTTTTGAAGGCTTTTGCAGCACGTGTGGACTTGACATCAAAACCCAGAGAGGTCTCTAGAGAATGTCCTCTAAATCAATCCCTTAGAAATGTTTTTAAAGATGAAGTAGATGATAACATTTTGCTTTGTATTTCAGACATGTAGCTAGTATTGTTCCCTTTGAAATTTTAGGCATTTGTGCTTCGAAAGCAATCTCTTAAGATTATTTTTCTGTGAAAATTATGCCTTTGCAGTGACAGTACTGGGCACACTCTGACCTCTCCGGATTCATCCTAGCGCTTTGGCTAGTGGGCGATGTCCCTGGAGCCTGCTGGCTGCTCGCCACGGCATTTCCACGCAGTGGGGCACGGGGACAGAGCTTTCGCAGTCCTCCCGGCCCTGCCGGGCTGCACTGCTGTAGGTGGACGAGGCTTCCCGAGTGTGAGCCCCTGCGCCCCGGCCCCCCGGGGGTCGAACCTGCCATTTTCCAAATGACGTTGTGCTTGGAGATCCACGGTCCTTCACAGAGAGCCAGGTTCCACGCCACTGTCCAGTAGAGACTTTCCCCAGCGCGGCTCCTTCCCTCTCATAATGAAGCGATCAGGAGTGAGGGCGTTGTCAGGTGGCCGAGGAGCAGTTAGAAAGGACGCCAGCAACGAGTTCTATCCCGGTGCCAGTACCAGCGATGCCTCGTAAGAGGTATCAGGACGGCAAATGGGAAGAGTACAAGAATGAGTAATGTCACGTCTGACCTTCGGGACCCAGCTCAGGCAGTTCAGACAAGAGCACCAGGGGCCCGGTGCCTTGCAGAACACGGATGGGCGCACTGCCGGAGACCCGGAGGTCCAAGATGCAAGGGCACACGGAGCAGCGCCTGGCGAGGGCCCCTCCCCTGTACGCGGGTGGGTGTCTTTGTGCCTTCACAGGATGGAGGAAGGAAGCTGTCTCGGGTTCTTGCTACAGTGACAGACACAAATCCCAGTCAGGGTCTCCGCTTCTAGGCCTAGTTCCTCGCGAAAGCCCCAGCTCCAAGCGCCTTCACGTTGTGTTTGGGCTTCAACCTATGCAGGCTGAAGGACACAAATATTTAACCCATCGCGGGACCCTCACCATGAGTGGGGGAGGGCAGAAAGCATCTATGTATGTAGATTTATGTGGGAAATATATCGTAACTAGGATCTCGAAAAGTATGCGCTGCAGAGAAAGCATGAATTATTGCAGGATCGGAGTCATGCCAGCTGCTGCTGGGCCCAAGACAGCACGATGGTGTGCTCGTCTTTGCAGTCTTTTCTCTCTATTTCTGGCATTATTCTATCATCATTCGGTAAGTAAATACTTACAGGCAGACAATAGAGTTAGTTCTTTAAAATAGTTTGTCTCTGTCTAAGTGGCCTTACTGTGCAGACTACTTCTATAAAATCTATGTATTTATTCACTCAAAAAGACATGGACTACATAGACATACTCCTTACTTTTATGGAGTTTTATTCTATGGGTCTAGTAGGGGAGAAACACACCAAATTAAAAATACATATTCATGCATATGTGACTATAAATTTTGTTAAGAGGAAGTGAAAGCCTGGTGTCCTAAGTGGGAAGAACAGTGGTGAAAGAACTTAGATTTCCATAAAGGAAGTCCAAGGCAGAGAGTAGCATCAGTGTGCTGGGGGGCTCTGCACCTTTGTGGGGTCTATTAGCTACGACTCTGGCAGCTTACACTTTTTATTTTGCACCCAAGTTCTGTGCTTATAGTGGGCCTTTCTTTGTATATAACCTCTCTTTGTATTTATTAAATCATTTATGCAGCATAAATTTCTTCATAAATGCATTTTTCCTTATGATTGCTAAGAAAACAACTATTGCTCTGGAGTTGGATCAATTGTATAATAATTATTTTGAGTATCACAATGGGAGCCCACTTGTTGTTCTAAATTATTTTGAAGCCTTCTAAGAGGATCATAGAAGTACTAATATTTTATATAATATAAAAAAGAAAGATTAAAATTAATAATTCCATTTTTAAGGTAACTTATGATTTTTTTCTGGTAAAACTTCTCATTTGTTCATATGTAACTGCCTTGAAATTTGTACCATAAGGACAAAGAAAGGTCACCAACCCCTCTAGCTCCTGGTTCTTTGTCAAAAACGGACAGAGTTAATGAGGTTTGTTTGGTACAGAACAAATTCTCAGGCACAGATCGAGATCCTTTCAATGGAAACAAATTTGTTTGGCTTTACCAGGTTACTTGGCGATTAATAATAGCCCTGAGCCGTGGGTCAGAGAGGTCGCTGCGCCTGTCCGCTCGCCAGCGCAGGCTCATGTGTGGCCAGCCTGCCTCCGTGGGTGCAGGGACCCGAGACACTGTGCATAACGGGAAGCAGGCTATTTTCTGACTCCTTTTTTCATATTAATAAGCAATTTTCAGGAGAAGGGTGGCAAAATGGGGCCATGCCATTCCAAGTAATTCATTTATTTTGCAATTTAATCTTATGTTGAAAAACACTGCTCTGCTGTGGTAGCCTTGCGTGGTGATTTTTACACGTCAACATGTCTCATAAGTAACCTTGTACCAAGTATTGTACTCCGAGCTTTTCACAGAAGATGCCAGTAAAAATATTTCTGGCCATCCAACTGGAAAGGGGAATCGTCTTGATTTTTGTTATATTCCCCCTTACTGTTTACTGATTCATCTGAGGAAAATACTCAGGTGATTTGGTTAAGATTTTTACTTTAGAACTAGACAATATGGTTGATATCTATTTTTAAAAAGAGGTAAGGTATAATTCCAACATACCGTTTTGAGTGAATGTTTAATTTGTCCTGTGAAAGCAAAATATTTGTTATTTTCCAATTTGGTACTATCATGTACAGTTTAACAAACTGTTTTCAGTGTAGCTTATTTAAGAGGTTCTTATTGAGATTCCTCAGTTATACACACACACACAAATGATGAAAATGTTCATTATTTTAATGAAGCTTATTATACATTAAAAATCAAATTTATTCACATTAGCTAACTTGTATTCTAATTATCTATCTAACTGAATAAAATTTCAATCTTTTAAATGCAGTTTACTGTACGTTTGCTTAGCTATACTATTGAACTGCTAATGATGTAGAATAAATTGAGCACCTATATAAAACTTGCCATAGTTTTTTGCTTAGACTCTCATTTTACAGAATATACAATGAGATTTGTAAGTACAAAACCAAACTTTCTTTTAAAAAGAGAATACAAAGTGGTGAAAAACAATATTAGAAATGACCCAGAATTTCACTAAGTGAAATAATAGGAATTCAACAGTGCAAATCCAAACTTCACAGGAAATCGGTGATTCAGATCTTTCTTAGGGTAGTTGTTTATCCACAACAGCTACATCTTCAAGAAACTAGTAACGCAGAGAAGCACACACTTAGCACTTGCTGTGAACGATTCCTTGGCCATGAGGTAAGTTACAACATACAGGCCTTTGGCTTTTAAAGCGTAATACTGACGAATCCTTCAAGTGTTTCCTAAGGGCTGCAGAGCTGCACACCGAGGAGGCCGTCAGACAGACGCCGCTGCCGCTGTGATGGATGTGGACGATAGGGGCTCCTCAGAGAAAGCTTTATTGTAAAGAACAAAAACATTAACAGGTATTGTCATAAATGACTTCACATAATTTCTGTGCAGGGAGGTACTGCAGGAGTTTGCAGAGATTCAGGAAAGCGAAGAGAAGAAGGCGAAGCTCGACAGGGAGGAAAAGCAGAGAGAAAAGGAAGCCCGCAAGATGCATTACCTCCTCAGCACAAAGCAGGTTGGTCTACCTGTCTCTGACAGCTCCCGCGAGCCGTCTGGGTGCTCGCCTGACAGAGACAAACTAGCAGGCTGAATGGGACCTGACCTGTTGAAAAGATGCCGCAAAGACACCACCTCGAGTTCAATTTCGAGCATCAACGCTGTGCTTGTGGCCCGGTGGCTCCTCTGTGACAGCATCTCACGTAGGCAGCCACAGCCGCACTGGGGAGATGTCCCAGCCACAGGGTGACGGCATAACACTGAGGGCATCACTGAGCTCCCAGCTCCTTCCCAGGGGCTTGGTGTTGTGAAGTGATCGCAGCTAATAGGATATTAAATGGCTCTCAGGTTTTCTCTTTTTAATGGAGTAAGCATTAGGATGAAAGCATTCTTAGGGCTGGCCTGATAGCTCAGTGGGCTAAAGCATCTGCTTAGGTAGAGTGCTGCGGCCGGGCTTTGATCCCCGGCGTGCCATGCTGGGTCTGCACCCAAGCACACTGAAATGGCAATTGAGATTGGGCATGGTGGCGCATAGCTGTAATCCCAGCACTTGGGAGGCTGAAAACAGGAAGATCACTATGAGTCCAATCTGTGTAGT
>NDGM011257772.1:829-15131 GCA_002564305.1 Octomys mimax
GGGTGTTCAGGGTCTCACTACTAGATTGGACTCGTAGTGATCCACCTGTTTACAGCCTCCCAACATCTGGGATTGCAGGCATGCACCACCACACCAAGTCTCAATTGCCATCTCAGTGTGTCCTGGGGATGGGGTGAGCATGGCAGGCCTAGGGATCAAACCCCCAATCCCCAAGGCTGTTTGCAGGCACTTTAATCCACTGAGCTATTTGGCCAGAGCCTTGTCTATCCTTTCAATACACCAGCCTACTTAGAAATAAATTACATCCATCTGTAAAAAATGTTCTGCCTGCTGAAGATAAAAAGGAGACAGAAAGGAAGGTGAAAGAAACATGAATTTACAATAACCTGATCAAAAAATAGCTTGACCAAGACAGGGCCATCCAAGGCAGATGGGCCCCTATAGTGCTTTGGTGTAGGCAGAACCCATATGAACAGAGCTGAGCCAGAGACCCTGCAGTCAGGCTGTGTTCAGTGACAGCCTCAGTATTCTTACTCACTGTCCCACACCAATGCCCTAGAACTCTTCAGGCCCCTGCTGGTTGACTTCATCATTATCCCTCCTTTTCCAAATCTGAATGTAAACCCCTGACAGCATGATCATCTGGGGCAGGATGTCCGTCACCTGGAAGTCTTATAATTCATATCATTTTCCAGTCCTGTGATGGAGCATGTGGATGTTGGAGGAGCCCTTGGAGGTCTTGCCATTGTGCAGGATGTTGGTGATGAGGTCTTAGATGATGTTCCTGTATTTCTTCAGACAAGTATTCTCTCAGAACCACATCTATCACAGGGAAGTTGACAATAGTTGGATTCTTCTCCACAAAGAAGTTGTTCTTAGTGAATCTTTTGCTTCAAAAGGTTAGATATGGTGGGCAGTTTGGTGAGTTGGAAGTGCTTCAGAGAGTTCTCCTTGTAGGTCTTTTACTCCTTCTCTGTGACACTGTTGAACTTGGCCAGGATATTGAAGAGTGGCACCTGGGGGATGTGGTACTATAAATTCTAACCAAAGTAATAAGGCAAGAGAAAGAAATAAAAGGCATAAAACAGAAAAGGAGGAATTTCGATTATCCCTGCTTGCAAATAATATTATTCCATACATAAGAAATCCTAAAGACTCCTCCAAAAGACTGTTAGAGCTAAGGAACAAATTCAACAAAGTAGCAGAAAGTAAAAGTCAACATACAAAAACCAGTGGCATATCAGTGGTCTTTCTATTCACAATAATAAGCTCACTGAGAAAGAAATCAAGAAAGTAATCCAATTTATGATATTCAGAAATACATGGACACATGCATACCTGCATATATATGTACAGATATACATAATTAGGGAAAATCTAAGGAAGTGAAACAACATTGCAGTGGAAAATACAAAACAATGAAGGAGAAAACTGAATACTATAGAAATTTGAAAAGCCCTATCAGGTTCACATATTTGTATTATTGATACTTTTAAATGACTATACTACCCCAAATGATCTAGATTCAGTTCAATCCCCATAGAAATACCACCAGCATTCCTTTAAGAACTAGAACAAATCATCCATATGGAAACCCAAAACATCCTGGACAGCCAAGAAAACTCTAAAAAGTTCTGTGCTGGAGGTCTCACAATGCCCAATTTTAAAACATACTACCAAAGTATGGTATGCAAAATAAAATGGTATTAGTGTAAAATTTGACCTATAGTCCAAAGGAACAGAATAGCAAACCTACAGATCAAGCCACATATCTTCAGCCATCTGATTCTCAATGAAGGCACCAAAAACATATGCTGTAGAAATGACAGCCTTTCCTATGAGTGATGCTGAGTAGTATGAATTTTCACATGTAGAAGCTTGAGATCACACCTCTATCTCACTCTGTACAAAAAGAGCAATTCAGATTGGACCAAAGACTTTAATAGAAGATGTGAATCATTGAAATTACTAGTTCAAAATGATGCAGAAAGGCCAGCCAAACAGCTCAGCAGATTAAAGCACCTGCAAGTAGACGCAGGAGCCAGGTGTTCCATCCCCTGGCATGCCGTGCAGGCCTCACCTCTAGGGCTTGCTGAGACAGCAATTGAGACTGGGCATGGTGGCACACACCTGTAATCCCAGCTCTTGGGAGGCTGTAAACAGGGGATCACTATGAGTCTGATCTAGTAGTGAGACCCTGAACACCCTGTAGACCCTTTCAAGATACTGGCCACAGGCAATAATTTCCTGGTTAGGTCTCCAACAGCACAGGAAACAAAAAGAAAAATTGACAAATGGAATTGCACTATATTACAGGTAACTCTTGCCCACTCAAAAAGTAATAGGAAAGTAAAAACCAGTAAATTACACTCAAAATTAAGAGGAAAGGAGAAAGGAGAACAGAAATTAATTATACAGAAAAACATTTAATCAAAAGGATAAGCAACTAAATTTTTCTTTTAAAAAGCAACAAAATGTTAAAATATTGGTGAAAACAGTCTGATAATGAGAGAAGATATGAATAAGCAGTATTAGAAGTAGAAATGAGATATTAATGACATTCATTTTATTAAAGATGAGATATTATTCAGACATTCATTTTTTTAGAAAAATGAGTACCTTTACGTCTGTCCTTAAATTAGAAAACTTAAATGAAAAAAACAGATTTTAGATAGTAAAATTTAACCTACCTAAATTGATACGAGAAAAAATAGAATCCCTCTATTAATAGCCCTGCTAATGTAATTTTAAACTTTGTCCCTAATCCTCTCAAAAATAATCATACTCAAGTGCTTTTCTGGATGATTCATACATCACGTTAACAAATAACAAGTATGCTAAACAAATTCTTCCAAAGAATAGAAAAAAGAGGCCAGCTTTCCTTCTTTTTATGCGATCAATAATATAGGCCAAACTTGCTCAAAACTACAGATGTTTTGGAAAGTTTTACTTACACAAAACCTTGCATAAAAGTATTCATAGCAGTTTTACACATAATTGCCAAAACTCTCAAGCCACCAGTATGACCTTCTGTAGGCCTTCTGCAAATAAACTGTGGTATATCCAGGCAATGGAGTACTGCTCTTCAATAAGGGCATGAAAGAACAGTAATGAATATTACTGAGAGAAAGGTGCTATCTGAAAAGGCTATCTCCTATAATATTCCAAAAGTACGACATTCTGGAAAAGGCAAAACTATGAAAACAGTAAAAATGTCAGTGGTTACCACAGCTCAGAGAAGAGAAAAACAGACAAAATGCAGAGGATTTTCTGTGCAGTGAAAATACTGTGTGATACTACAATGATAGATAAATTTGTTTGGATCAATAGAATGTACAATACCAAAGGGAAACACCATTAGCATATTCTTTGATTTTTTTCTTTTTTTTATAAAATTTTATTCTTACATGTACAACAGACTCCAAGAACACACTTCACTGTAGTGATAGGTGTCAAGAGATGTTATGGCAGGGCATCCAGATGTCTGAATAGGAATGGAATCCAGGGTCACCATCACTGTACACACAAGGAACAGTTTATTTTTTGCCAGATTCCACCTGCGGCCAGGGGTCCCTTTCCCGCGGCCTTCGTTTTTAGCTCCTCAAGTTTCTTCTGCTCTTCCTTTTGCTTCTGTCTGAGTGCTCTATCTTCCTCATCCATCTCCTTGGCCTGTTTCTTGGGCTGCTTCAGGAGCTTCCTCTTGCCACCTTCGCGGCCGGACATGGCACCCGCACACCCTCCAGAGCCGAGCTCAGAAGCCAGGGACCCATTAGCGTATTCTTCAATTTTCTCCTTCACTGTTTCACACTTTTCATTGTAATGAGTTTAAAACAACACTGAAATGCCATCTTACTCTAGAAACAATGACTATCATCAAGAAGTCAAATAATATTAACTGCTTTGGAAGATGTAAGGAAAAAGGAAATGTTCCATTGTTGGTGGAATGTAAGTTATACAACTACTATGGCAATCAATATGAATATTCCTTAAAAAACTAAAACCATAAATATCATTTGACCCATATATTTCCCTTTTAGATATCTTCCTGAGTTGAGGTTATATTATAGTAATCATGAATAGTCATGTTCATAGCTCAAGTCTTAATAGTTAAATCTTGGATGTAGCTTATATACACACAAGCTTAATTATTGCATGGTTTGTCTTATATGAGCAACCCAAAATATAAATAAGGAACAAAATAAAAGGCAGATAATAGGAAATAAGGAGATATGTTTCTTCAAATGGGAAGGGGCTCAAGAGATGGAATGGGGTAGCCTAAGGAAAAGGCATGAAAAAAATAATTAAGATGTGTTATGTACATGTACCAGTCCCCACCATGAATGTGACATTATGCAATGCAAATATGCACTAATAAAAAAGCAGGGAGAAGCCTTAATTTCAAGATTAAATATTAAAATATTGATATCTAAGACAAACCAACACTAGGTAAGTCGGACTAGGTTGTGGACCAACATGCTGATGATTATCAAAGCTCCATTGTAATACCAGTGAGCAGTGGTGGCTGTCTCTGACTATAAGTCATTGGTTCAGGAGCAAGATTGTTCTGTATGCTTTTATTTTCTTGGATATGATGAACATATTTTCCATCTGATTTAATACCTAATTTCTTTCTAATTCATATTCCTCTTGACTCACAAAAAAATGTTTGTGCTTCATTATGAAGTGTAAAATTTCCCTACAGACATGAAATAATGTAATATATGTAATAATGTCTCCGTTACTCTTCTCTCATTGCTGGGACAAATACCTGACACTCAAAATAAAGGAAGGAAAGATTTATTTAGCTCACAGTCACTGGAGATTTCAGTCCATACTCAGCTGGTTCCAAGGCAGAGCGGCACAAGGCAAAGAGCAACCTTTCATAGCAGTGGCAAGGGGCAGAGACTGAAGGGAGTAGCTCAGGCAGCTAGCTAGCCTCTCATCCCTCCTTATATTATAAGGCAGATTACCTGCCCCAGGGCAGGCACAGCGTCCACACCCGCAGTAATCAAACACAAACTCTAGAAGTTGCCCCACCACTGCATGAGGCTTTGGGGGGCCACCTAGACACAAACCACAGCAAATAAGACCTAGCCATTGCCAATAATCTCAAGGAATCATCAAATAAGTTGTTTATTTAATACTTATCTTAGGTGTTATTTAACTCTGTGATTAAAACTTCAGCGAAATTACTTGTGAAGATAAATAGGAATCACATATACTTGACTGTAGCAGCAATGAAAATACAAGCGACCCTCCCTTCTAACTGAAAGGTAATAGCCCTGTAAGATGCAAAATATTGAAGTTACCATCTACATCCTTGTTTTGTGTCACAGCATTTATCAACTATGTATATAGACACAAGGTTTAGAATTCAGAAATCCATTCAAAACACTATAAAAGAACGTAAAGTGCCAGATAGGCAAAGGGAAAAACATAAAGAGACAGAATTTGCCAATATTTTCCTGTTATTTTCCTTTCTAATTATAGGGCTATCTTAGGTTGTAATATTTGGAAATTGGCCATCTGGCTTCTAAAGCCCAGCCATCTGTCTTTAAAGCTTATAGAATGTCTTTCAGTTCTTGCTTTTTTTTTTTATAAGTAAAAGTCTGGTAATATATTTTGCTACTGTTTGTCCCTAAGTCTCTAAGTTTTATTTGGCCTTATGACTTCACATAGCAGCAGCAATAATACATTTCCACTCTGAACTCACAAGCAGGTACTTAGGAAAGACTGCCTTATCCCATATTAATTGCTCAAAAATTGAACTGCAAGAAGCAGATCTGCGGTAATTAAGGAATCTCTGCAAACCAGAAGATGCATGAAAAAATGACTTAGAGCTCTATTAAAATAAAAACCAATCTTTTTAATTAGGGAAAATTTAGAAAGAATTAAACCAATGGCATATCATTCTTTGAAGCTTTATTTAGCTTAATTCCAAACATCAAGAAACTGCAGAACCATGAAAACTGACTTAAAAACTCTCAAGGCGACTGCTTCTTGCCAGGCCACTTGCCAGGGTTTACAGCAGAGCATGACAGAAGCCAGGTCCTGCCTCCCTACGCTGTAAAACTATAAATACTAGGTGACAGACGAGGTGCTAAGCGGTGTCATTTCTCCAGATTCCTTTGCTTCTTGTCAAGCTCTAAGCCCCTCAGTTATCACACAGAATTATGTTCTCCATCTTTTTTTCCTTCTTCTCATGGAGTAAAATTCTCTCTAAGCTCAATTTTATTATGTGAAGCGAAGGTCTCTCTAAGCTCAATTGAATCTCCAAGTCCTCCATCTTACTCTTTTCAGGGGCAAATGAATGAATGTCTGGTAATTTTCTCGTGCATTAGGCAGTTATTAATAATAGAAACAAATCCCACCTGATTTAAACAAAAAAGGATTAGAGCACACTGACTTCTCACACTCACGGGGAAGGCTGCGCAGCTAAGCTTAGAACAGCAGGCACAACGCAAGGCTCTGCAGCTGCGGCCCGGCCCGAGTACCAGCACACAGAGCTCCTCCCCATCTACGGTCCTTGCGTTGCACCGCTAGCCCCACACGGAAAATCCCAGCTACACATTTATTAACCTCGCTCTATAGGAGCCAGAGAAGAAATGTTTCAGAATTTACTGTTTCTATGGTAGTAGAAGTGATTTTCTGTTTTTATACCAGGAAATGGACTTTGCTTCCTATCAAGAGCTTTATGGCAGGAAATGCCCAAATACAGGAAACACGATAAAATATTAGAGAACTTCAAAGAAGGAGGCAGGTAATGAACAGGTACTTTTCCCCATCTTTCTCATATAATTACTTCTGGAACTATGTTGTGGGTATATTCTGCTTTTCTGATAACCTAAAATAATTGGCTTCTCATGTCTATAATTTTATGTGTCTACTTTTATATGAAAGTCCAGCTTTCTGTTTCCCTAGGGCTGCTCTCGGTGAGCTTCTACCTCACTAGAAGCTAAAGTTAGAGCACTTTTTCTTGAAAGATGATGATTTTTACACAGGATTCACAATGAGGTGGCCTCTATTTTACACTTCTCTTCCTGCATTACTTTGAAGTGTAGCTCAAGGAAAAGGTATACTAGGTTTCATACTGTGTGAGATGCAGGAACTTTCATCATTCTTTCCTTTGCTGGCCTCCAAGCATGTCTTGTCTATTCTCGAGTTTTTCTTCTTTAGCCAGACCTCTGAAAAACTCATCCTTGCAAGAGTGCTACTCCTGAGCGCCATGGTGCTGCATAAAAGTAGATTGACCAAACAGGCAAAGGACCACCTACACAAAGTGTAACTCTGTGAAGTAACCAGCAATAATTTGATTACATCCAGGAAACAGTTAAGTACGAATCCCTTATATGTTCTCCTAAGGCACAAGCCTTTCTCTGACATCCAGTAGCACCCTTCCCTACATTTGCATAGAAACCTGAAAAGAAAAATAGAGGATTTAATCACTCCAATATATGAATGGCTGACCTTAAAAGAAATCTGTCCTTCAGCTCTGCCCAAGTGCTCTGCTTGAAAAGTAACTTTTATTCAACAGGGAAGACTTAAAAACTGACCAAGGATTTTTTCTTTTCTTTTTTCTATATTAAATTTCTACAAGTTACTTTAAGTCTAAGGGATTCAGTACAAAAATCAAACAGAATGACAGATATTTTGAAGAAAATTTATAATCTCATTTTTTAAATTTAAAATTTTCCTTTACATATATATATATATATATATATATATATATATAACCAAGTAACTGTCTATCAATAGTTTTTAGAGTTGCAGTTCTCATGGCATAAACATCTAGAACACAGATTCCTAAAGATGAAGCCATTTTTTCAGGGACTATTATCTATTTATCTCCCAGACTTCTAAAACCTTCCCTGATCCCCTCACCAGGTTAGAAACTTCACTTATATCCTCATGAAGCTATCCATTCACTTCATTCTTGTCACTAGTATTTATAATCATATTGGTCATCACACCTAATAACTTCACCAACATTTGTCATCCACCTGGCTGTGTAAGTATGAAAGCACGCAGTTTGTTTCTTGCACTTATTGGCTAATGAACATAATTCATATGAATAAATGAGTTTTCATAAAGAAGTATAAAATGATGAGTTCTAAGAAGAATATCATTTGAACTGTGCTATAAAGACTATATTTTACTTTTTATCTACTTTGTCAAGAAAACTTAAAACTATTACTCATAAAAGATGTAGCAGATATCATCTATAGACACCAAAAGCTTTGTTTTGTGCTCCTAACTGTAAGAATCACTACAAATATTTCATCTCTTATCTACTATAGAAATTACAGTGTGCTATTATTGCAGATACAAAAATCCCTGCTTTCCAATATATCAACTCCTTAATAGCTGAAACCTATGAATATGTCACCTTATATCACAAAACTAAATCAAAGACACTTTTATGGGAATACTACCATGGACTAAGCAGGTATCTTAGTCTGTTTGTGCTGTTCTAACAAAGTACTTGCCACTGGATGTGACAATAAAGTGGACTCTCGACTTCATTATCTTGTGAGTTACCCAAGGTATTCATGAAGTACCCTTCTGGGTATGTCTGAGTGGATCACAGTGGTGTGACATTAAGTCTCTGCTTGGCACCTCCTTCTTTCCTTTCCGGTGCTGTTCTGCTTGCAACCACCCATAAGCTATGCATCTTTCTCTACAACACCCTTCCACCAGGATGTTTCCACCCCACCATCAACTAAATCCCATTAAACCATGAGCCAGAATTAAATCTCTCCTTTAACTTGTTTGTGTGTCAAGTATTGTATCCTAGTGATGGGGAAGGTAATTAGTACAGAAAATGGTACTAGAAAAGTAGAGTCATTGCTGACTGTAGCTGTTTATGTGTTTTAGAACCTTTGGAGCTGGTTGCTGAACTTATAAAAGGCTTCACTGAAATGATATTTAGCTAAGAAAAATTAGAATATGCAACAGGACAAAAAGGTCAATATAAAAATTTCTTATTTCCAAACTAAAACCAGTTTTGGCTACAGAAATAGAAAAGTTATCATATCAGTGATATATAATATTAATCTTAAGTAGATTAGTTAAGACTTTATAAGCACTAAATATATACATACAATAATTAAACAATTACCAAAGAATTTTTAAATAAGTATGGCTTATCAACAACATGTGAAATTCTTTACTAGGAACATTTAATCTCTGGATGTAGCAATTCTAGTAATTTTTAAAGCTAAACTTAGTCAATAAACAATATTCTCAGTTCTTGGTTTCAAACTAAAAGTTTACTATGCTTGTTGCTATAGAAACTTACAGTAGCATCATTTTCCAAATCAATCACTTCAGTGTTACTTACCTTAATTCTACTTGAATTGTACAGACATATATGACTTACAATAGCTTGCTCATATACAGTTTTTGCCCCAGAAATGTCATATTCTATTCTCTTGTACTCTAACAGGAAGTGAGACCTGAGTCACAAGTTAAGGGGTAAATCTTCTTTCTTCTAAGCTCGGAATGTTTACATACCATCTTAGCCAAAAGCTATGTAATCCGGACCATTATCAAGAATGTCAAATGTTAGTTAGGAACCTTCCAGTGAGTCCTGTCTTGCCAGTCAGTATTTTAACACTATGATTGATTCACTTTTCTTCAGAGATGAGACATATTCCAATTTCCTCAAAAAAAATGTCTTTTTTTTGCAGAGATATACATACATACATAGGATATGGATACTTGTCAAGATTGCTTCTGGGGCCAGGGAGATGGCTCTGGGCAGGGGAGATGGCTCAGTGGAGTAAGTGCTTCCCTGGCAAGAGCAAGGTCCTGAGTTCAATCCCCAGTTCTGCCAAAAAAAAAGAAAGATAAAGATTGCTTCTGTATTTTCTGTATTTATTTATTTATTGGATATAGGCTCTCACTAAACAGCTCATACTTGTAGTGATCCTCCTGTGTCAGCCTCCCCAGTGCTGAGATTACAGGTATGCACTACCACATCCAGTTTTGGGACCAGCTTGGGTTTCAGGGTTCCAGGGCTGGCACAGCATGTAGTATCAGGGATCAAACTCTTTTCCTTGTGCTTGCCAGGCATGGGCTTAGACTGCTGAGCTATCTCCCCAGCCACTTCTGGCTTTATACGTGTGTAAAACTAGCATATTATTTAAAGCAGTAAAGCTGAGAAACTCATTTCTACATAAGATAACCAAGGGAAATTTTTAAATGAATCTGCCTCAAAATTGACATGAGTATCTATGTAGTTAACATCTCTTCTCACATTTTGTATTTATATAACCACTTTCTCTACTCCCTACAGAAAAATGGAGGAAGCCTATTTCCAGATTGCTTACATTAGTTGAACTTAAACAAGGGTTAATCAGTCTCAGTTATGTAAAAATAGGTGACAGATTATGTTTCCCATTAATTAAAATGCTTCAGGGCTATTGATGTAACAATACAGAAAAGTCACCAGCTTCTTGCCTTTACTTCTGAGAATAAATAAGATACCTGAAAACATTTTTCACTAGCTGACTTATAGAAAAAGAATACATTGTACTTAACAGTGTAAATATAAGAATCTTTCCCATGTGCCTTATTTTTTTCTCAAAATGTTCTACAGCCATAAAACTCCATGCTGAATGCTGCCAAGCTAGAACACTGTGAAATGTTGCCAAGGATAGGTCTCATGTCTTAATGAGCCCAGTGTCTGTGCTGCGACCCCTGAGAGAACACACTTCCAAAAGCAGTGGTATGAGCTCATCCAGAAGTTGACTACAAGCTGACTGAGACTTTATGGGAGATTTTACTTTTATGTTAAATGTCAACCCTATAAACTGTTCAGTAATCACATACCATGGGAATGCTTTTTTCATCCTTAAACCTCAAGCACTGTAGTATACTACCGGGTTGCTATTTTATTTCTGTAATTTAAAGATAGGTGCTAAATTTTAATTAACTTGGTACAGTTTTTAATTTAATACTACTAATTTAAAATCCATAATACAGTGCACACACATTTTTATAGCCTCAAAACATGCATAACAAAAATTTTTTTGAAAGATGAGAGCAATGGATTGTGATTAGTTATGCTACTTTGACTTGCAAATAATTATAAAATTTAACACTATTACTGTGGTCACAGAAAGCTAGTCTAATAACTATCTATGTGCACACGTTTGCATACTCTCAAAGCACACATACACACATACACACACACATGCACACATTTGAAGATGGTGAACCTTTTTTTAACATTTCACAGGAGACTTTGTCAATTGTACCACATTGACGCTTATAATCTAGCCCAGCCACTGTGCTACACAGTAAAGATTCAGAGGAAAATGAATATAGAAGATCTTCTCTGCTGGGAGCCATTTGGGTTCAGCAAAGGAATAGCCATGACATAATATGGCTATGTTGACATTTAACATCAAAGTAATATGTAATGTAAAAGGGAAATGGTCCCAGGAGGAAGGTGGAAAACAAAGGAATAGTTGTCTATTCCTTTGTCTTATAGAAGTGTGAAAGCTGTTACACGGAGACCTGCCATTAGTCCAAGAAACATGGCTCTTTTCCAGCACAACTCCACTAAACAGTGCTGGTGCACTACAGCTGTGCCTGAATTTTACCCATAGCCAGGTTATGAATCTGAAGTCCTTGGACTCTGGCAGCAGAGCAACCAAGCAACACTTGGATTAAGGGGAGAGGTGGATACAAGATGCCCATATTCCCAAAGACATCAACGAAGGAGATGAAGTTAAAAAATATATGAGCTTCAGGCACTGTTGCCTGCCTCCCAACTAGTATTCAATCTGATAGCAAATTCAGCTACTGTGAGATGTGCTACCTTTTCAGGATAGATCAGAACACTGGCACTTAGCTTCCCTTTCTAGCTCATTTTTCCAATACTGAATTTATCCGCTACACTTAAAATTCAATACATTAAAATAATTATATCTTACTTTCCTGTTTTCTTTAAGACTATTTTTAAGGGATGCTTGCTATCATTATTAAAGTTCTTTTCCTATAATTTATTCACAATCTTAATGTGATGGCCAAGGGCTACATAGTAGAAATGGGCTGGCTTTGAGATAGATAACTGAAACACAGAGATTGAAAAGAAGTTTGTGGAGGATCTTCTAGAGGCACAGTAACCTAAGTGATTAATCAAAGTAGAATGCATTTTATAGGAGATAAAGGAAGTTGTAATTAATTGAGGATATGAAGTATGGAATTTAAAAGGTGATAAACTGTTAAAGCTACGCCAGAAGCAAAAAGGAAACATTTAAAGAACACCTAGTACATAAGCAACACAAGAGAAGTCATGTTGTTTCCCCATGTATTTAACATCATCTTTCAGGAGTACAGTAAGAGTAGAATATGATAAATTTCATGCCATATGCTTTCATTAATTGGTAGTCTGGCAGGTACAACAGATGCTCAGTAAGTATTTGTTGAGCCTGATTGCAAGAACTTTAATGATGTTTTTCTTTTTGTTTTTTATGCAAGCAGAAAAGCAGAATTAGAAAGATGAGAGTTTCATTATTTTTGTGGTTTAAATCTTAATGATCTCCAACACATTCAGAAGATGGTTTATATTCATACTCATCAGTGACTCATCTATTACTGAATTCAGTAACTAAATGTGATGTTTTGTCATGGGGGCTGATTGGAGGTGGGCCACTGGGTGTGACCAAGGTATATTCTTCTCCATGACATCTCCATTTCCTTTCTGCTTTCTGGCTTCCAAGGGATGAGAAGCTGCCCTATGCCAGAACCATCCACTATGCTCTTTCTTCTTTAGAGCCAGCCAAACTAAGACTGAATCTACTAAAATCTCAGAGTCAAAATAAACTTCTCCTCTTTTAAGTTGTAGGTACTGGATATCTGTTCAGACATAGGAAAATGGCCAATACAGGGGCTGGTACTAGAACAGTTGTCACTGCTGTGACTACAATTGACCACATAATTCAAAAGTTGAAGCCACTGGCAGTGTAGTTGCAGGAAAGGTTAACGTTAAAAATAAGCCAAGGGCTTGCTTCAGAACAATAAGACTAATGGCTCAAAGTCCTCTCAAGAATCAGGTTGGGTTATACAAAGATGGTTCCTGGGCTCACTGCTCAGGGCTGTCTGGAGAACTGGTTCCTCAGGATTCTTTTCAGACCACTCAGCCATCAAAGCACTCAGAGGCCTTGTAGCCATGATGCACGGGTGCCTGGTTACTGTCTGAGATGGAGACAGAACTTGGTATCACACATGTGGCACTGGTTTGCTGGCAAGAAAAATGCAAGAATTGTGAAGCCAGGATGGCTACCATCTAGATTTTAAAATAGGGCCCGAGAGGCCCTGAGAGGGCAGTGCCTGAAGCTATGAGAGCGAAACCAGAAGTGCAGTGGACCCTACAACATTAGAGATGCCAGGAATATGGTTCATCTGCTGAGGAGAGCTATGGACAGTAAGTAGAAGCAGCCTAAGAGTGAGGCATTTGGCTTCAACCAGCAATGCCACACAGGTAAAACCACCAAGCCACCTGTTTACATCTCACCAAAACTTGCTCCAGGGGCTGGATGTGGAATTCCAGGATTTAGTGCATGGGCTTCAGTCTTGTTTTGGTTCCATTCTTTTCTGTCTCCCTAGCTCTCCCTTGTAGACTGGGAATGCTTATCCTGTGTTATTTTATGCTGGAAATAATTCATTTTCTTTTTGTCTTTTACAGAGGCTCTCAGCTAAGTGTTTTCTCTGAGTATCAAAAAGACTTTAAACTTAGACTTTTCAGCAATGCTGAAATTGTTAAGAATTTTTCCCACAGTGAGATGGAGATTAGTCTTTTGGTGGCCAGAATGGAATATCATAGTTTGGCTCTAAAGTAGTATCCTCCAAAACTTTCATGTTTTTGGGAGGAGATTGGATTGTGGGATTGTGCTATACCCTACAACAAATTCACCCATTGATAACTCCATATGACCACATTTTTAGATGGTAGGACCTAACGCACCACTGGGATGTGTGCATTCCTGTCTGTGGGGGCTCTCTTTTACATCCCAGCTACCATGGGATAAACACCTAGCCAACCTCAATTTCTTCCACTATGCATATTCTGTGTTGGGGTCAGCTGACTATGGACTGAATCCTCTAAATTCTAAGCCAAAATAAACCTCTTCTCCTTTAAGTTGTAGGTGTTTAATATTTAGTCCCTGTCAAGAGAAAGTAGTCAGTGCAGCCATTATTAAATAATAGTTGTATCACAAAAGTTCCAGATAAATATAACAGTCTATTATAGAAAATAATGTATTCCATTACCTTTTTTTCCCATAATTTTATTGATAAACAAATAGCAATGAGACAGTTTCAAATCAAATTG
>NDGM011257773.1:0-15070 GCA_002564305.1 Octomys mimax
TTCTTTCTTTCTTTCTTTCTTTCTTTCTTTCTTTCTTTCTTTCTTTCTTTCTTTCCTTTGGCATCTCTTTCATCTTTTCAACAAAACCCAGCTGACAGTAGGTTCAATAGTTCTGGGCATATTTGGGTGCTAGGCTTTTTTGTTTGTTTGTTTTCATGCAGGTGTTCTCTCAACTTAGACTAAATAAGTTGACTTTTTAAAAAGTGTCTTGCTTCCTTTCTGCCTGTTAAGTACAGTATTGTAGTATTCTTTTTCTTTGCCATTACTCTTTGTTTTAGTCTCATTATTATATTGTCTAAATCACAATAAGGAAAGAAAACATCTAAAAACCTGGAAATTTAAACTTGCCTACTGCATGCAGAGTAAGCAACTCACATCCAAAGAAAAACCCAGACATGACACTATAAGTAACAAAGTACAGTATCTTGATTAGAAGCACAAAGAAAAAAGAAACATGTCTGATCCATTGTTCATGTATGTTAAAGTTGGGGGAAAGGTTCATCCTGGGGCTCAAGCATACCCTATAAAGCCTCCTTAGCCCCCACAGTGCATGTATAAGCATTCGCCAATACTTTTGATCCCATCCAATTCTCCTCCACTCATTAAAGTGGAAATATTCTTTATCAACTTAGAACCTCTTTTCTCTTTCAAGAAACAAGGCCTTCTGAATGTCCAAAGTTTGATAATCTAGCACAGTAACACTTATGAAGATAGGAATAAGAAATAGACACTTAAAAGAGTCTAGAAGGCCATGGCATCAAAATAAAAGCCCAAAATACTCATGAAAATATTCATTATACTCAAGTCATTTAAAGATATAGAAGTTCTTAAAATATTTCTCAAAAGTATGTGATTTCTTGGGCACAGTGCACTGAAGGTGGACACTGAACAAGAAGCAATGTGGTCCAGATTTTTGTTCCTTGGGATGAAGGCTGCCTACCAGAGAACAGCTGCAGAGCCTCCTCCCAGGTTACAGGTGAACCATGATTTGCTACAGAATGCTCCATAATGGATGACTGTTTTAAAATGTTATTAAACAACTCACAAAAGTGCTGATTGTCTTTGCTTAGATTATTAACCCATACTAAAATCTAGTGCTTGGGTTCCATGGACATTTTTGGTATCTCTCCAAGAATATAAAGCACAAAATTTCCATTTCATTAGTGAAAGCATTAAAAAGAGACTAGATTTTTCTACAGCACTGAAGTAAAGCTAGGCCATGGATCAGCAGCAGTAGCTAAAAGCTTGTTTAAAATACACATTCTAGCTGATCAAAATCAGATGCAGAAGTTGGGACGTAGTCATTCTTTTACAGAAAATCTTTCTGCTGAGGTGTAAGAACAAGTAGGTAGAAAGTTCACTACTGAAAAGTTCAGCTTTTAAGAGACCAAAATTTTAAATCAACTTATAAGGAATATGCTATCTATTTCCTCTGTTGTTGTAAAAGGCATAGGCCTAGGGCTGGATTAGCAGTTTTGCTTTGTATCTGAAACAAAGGAGAGCCAAGCCAAGGTGTCACTGTGAAAATAAACTAAATGTCCTTGGAGGCCTGTGAAGAGGCAGGAAAGACATGAATGAATAAGCTGGAGGCTTATTGAGAAAGTGGACAGGCGGGACACAGCGCAGACCTTACAAGAAACTTTCCAATAAACCAACATTTCTTTTTTTTTTTTTTTTCCAGAACCGAGGATTGAACTCAGGCCCTTGCACTTGCCAGGCAAGTGCTTATTCTACTGAGCCATCTCCCCAGCACCAAAACCAACGTTTCTAACTCATGAGAGAATGCTTACTTCCTTTATCTAAGAAGGAAATAAAGGATGGTTATCAAAACAAAACAAAACAAAAAAACCCCTCTGCTCCCATCAAGCCATAAAGGGTAGGCAATGACCACCTCTAAGCAAATTGATGATCCTCTTCAGTCTCTGCTTTCCATCTTGAATTTAGGAAGGTTTATAGCCAAACAAGGAGTGAACACTGGACACCCTCCTGACTGGGTGGCCTGAGGAAATAGCCAGAAAAACCATGTCTTCTGGAAATACTCTCAGGTCTGAAAATGACAACAAAAAGAAAAAAAAAAAGTAATAGTGTACATGGGCTACTTACAATCAGAGCCCTTTCAGAATTCTACAGCCAGACTTCCCCTCCAGCTATTTTCAGAGTTCCTGAACAAAGAATCTGAGAAGCTGGACACACTGGAAATGACAAAGCCACATCTCCCCTAAATGCACATAACCCTGAGCTAGGAGCAAAAGTTGGCTCACAGTCAGCCCTGTCTCAGTCTCCCAGGCAGGGGCAGCACAAGGTGCCCCAAGAAAGGGCTTGCTGACTCCTCTTGCCTTACAATGCAAAAATGAAAGATCCACCTTAGTTTCCTTGAATTGCTAAATGTCGATCTCATTATATCCTTTCAATGTGGCATTTTCTTTAACAGCGGCCTTAGGTTCAGCATTCTATAGACACAACGTACTGATTGTAATGAACTGTCTTTCTAGCCACAAATTGATACCAATTCTTTTTTTTTTCAGTACTTACTTTATTGAACATTAAACTATAGTTCAAACAGAATAAGTTCATATTTAAAGATAACTTCATCTCTTGTTTTTCAGTTTAGTTTAGGATTTTTTTGTATAATGTATGTAAATATGTATTACTATATATAATATATATCAAAACATGCTTACCAATTATGTATAGATTAAAGCATATTTACAAAGTATTTTTTCATTCTCTTGCCTTATAGCATTGTATACATCAAGTAAAATATTCTAAAGATATGGTAGTAGAACACATCTTTATCTTATTCTTGTTCTCAGGAGGAAGATACAGCATTTTGCATTAACTATTATACTAGATATAGTTTTCTTAATTTTTACCCTTTATAGCAGACATAAGAAGTTGGTGCCACGCTTTAATGTTTACTAAAACATGGATCAATGACCATCTATGCAGGAATGTCTCAGTTTCTTGTTAAAAAGTCTGACTTCCCCACCCCAAGTCACATCCCAGACCAATATAATCAGAAAAATGTCAAGATCAGGAATCTGAAATCTGCAAATTTCCAGCTGATTTTCTGTCTATTGCAATGTAAATACAGACAGTCAAATCAATGTAAAATTGGCTCTGCAAAAGTGCTACCATAGTTTGTATATTGATTGTTTTACATGCTTTGTCTCTGGAATAACATAGTAATGTGAAAGAGAAACAAAGAGATTGAAATTATTTTGATAGAAGGCACAAATGAGCAACTCCACTAAAAAATTAGAGAACTAAAATGGAGCAAAATAGACCAAAAAGGATGTTATTCTAGTTTTCTCTGTAACAAATTATCACAAAACGAGAGGCATAACACAATAGAAATTCATTTACTCACAATTCTGGAGACAGGAGTCCAAGATCAAGATGCCAGCTAAGCTGCCTTCCTTCCAAAAGCTTTTGGGCAGAATTGTTCCCACACCTCTGTACACTTTGATAGCTCTGGATATCCATTGATTTGGGCCTCATAACTCTGATCTCTGTCTCTGTGGTCACACTACCTCCTCCTCTTCCTGTGAGTCTTCTCCACTGCTTTTATTTTTTTTAAGTCCTTCTATAACAGCATTTGGGGTCTACTGAAGATTACTGGATTAGCCCATTCTCAAAATCTCCAATTGTTTCTGCAAAAGCCTGTTTTCCAAATAAGTTTATGTTCATAGGTTCTATGAAGTGTCTTAGGTGGACACCATTCATCTTAATATAGTAACAAGAAAAAAATACATACAGTAAAAAGAAGAGGAAAGAAGTACAAAGAATATAATGGTAGAGCAAAGCAGCTTCCTTGCCTTCAAAATATTTTGTCAGGAAGACTGGGATGTTTTAGAGTGAAATAAGACCTTGATGTGAAAAGAAATGAAGTTTAAATTAGTAGAAAAGGTATCTGTGTCCTGTCTCTTCATCAGCATGCTTTTATATTCACACGAGACTGAGGAACACTCATCCTTGGGAGGTCAGTGATGGTTTAGCCAAAGGGAAATTGCAAGCTGAAAAGTACAACTATCAGATGCAATGTTATTAGCAAAAATAATATGAGTTCTGGAAATGTGATGTGCACATGGTAATGAAACATCTGCTGGTGTACCAGTCACATCTCTCATCCTTGGAGATGCTTTGGAGAGGGGTTAGCTAAAATGCAAACTTTAACTTCTTCTACTTGCCCTATTCTTATGATGCAGGAAATAAAATCTTTCATTGCACAAATCATCTGTCCTATTTTGGACTGAGTCAAATTATATTTGAAGATGGTAAATCATTTTGGAAATATGAGTCACAACCTAATTTGTATGTAAGATACAAAGAACTTTAGAAAGTGTCACTTAATATTCTGTATCCAATAGTCTTGCATAGCAAGCACTATAGTATTCAAGTAGAAAGTCATATCCTGTCAGTACATTGTATCTTGTGACTCGCTCATACTCTAGCATGCATAGCTAATACATAGTTCTTCAGAATTTTGCTATGTCAAATTGAAAAATAAATCACATGACAAAATTTCTTATGGGTTGGATATTGCATCACAATTTGGACCTCATTAATGCACACAAAGAAAGAGAGAATCCTGTGCCCAAAGGATTCTGGGGATATTGTGAAATATCTCCCAGAATTTTCTGGAAACTGAGATTCCTGGTCCTTACTGGGAACTCTGCATGCTGGCAAATACTGCATCGTGGCAAATCCTCCTCATGTTACCTCATCCGGTGCCAAAGGGCAGCTTGCAAAGTCCATTTAGTGAAGTTAATCTCACACTAACCTATTGGAAAGAATTTTATTTTTATCATTTCTTAAGTTTGATGTCTTACCACTCATAGTACTTAAAATGAGTCTCTACTGAGACAAAGTTATGTCTCCTCTCTTTTTTGAGTTTTTCCATTTCACCTCACAACTCTGAGGGGTACATGGTAACCCCAGTTTTACATAGAATGAAACTAAGACTCACAAAGGTAGAATAACTGCCCATGTGCACACAGTCAGGAGGGACAGAAGCAGGTTTTTTCCTATTCTTATGCCAAGCCCAGGTTCTCCTGCTGTAAAGCCTCTCCCCCTTTGACTCTCTGGTCAAGTATTGCCTTGAGTTATTCCTTATGCTGCTGCCACGACTCTAACATGACATGTTTATCGGTCTTGATTAATAGTTTCTTCTGAATTCTTTTGATGTGGATTAAATGTCAAATATGTAGAGTCTACAAGCTGTCTTACAGAAACACAAACATCTCCACTTCCTTCCTCTCTCAGGTTGATAGCACATATCTCTAAATCCTTATCTATTTTCTTCTACAAAAAAAATCGTCCTTACAAGAAGTCAGAAAAACCCTGTGGCTGGATCACTATTCCTTTGAGAGAATCATCTAAGTCAGAGCGTCCACTAGAACCCTTCACAGGGGGCTCCATTTTCTACCAGTATCTCTCAGCATTTTGAGAAAAAAGAAACCATAAAACAGGTTTGTCCTCAAGACCATTTCATCTCTTAGTACATGGAACCTTTAGTCCCAATTATTCTAGATGAATTATGCCTGTTAGTGGTCTTTATCAGTTCGAATTCTTTCCAAGTCTTTACACCTGACTAAAGCCCTTAGTCATTGTCTACTGAATTATTTCTCTGTTAAGTACCAGAGACTGCCCTAATTACTCCTCTTCAGAGAACGTCTTTAGTGTAAGTTTCATAAAACACTCTCTCAAGGTGGATTTCAGTGTTTTGGGTGGGCTAACAAAACACATAAGCTTGACAGCATAGTCCTAGAACCATGGGACCTTAGAGCTCAGGACTTTAGGAGCCAGGGCCTTCACCTTTCCTTGAAGTTCTAGTGTTATGCTTAGAACATTACAGCACAGAGAGAAGTTCATCCTCAACCTGCCAGGCTCTGAGATGGATCAATACTCAGTGTCTTTGAGTGACCACATGTGATCTTGCTAATTCCTCTGACATTATGCCAAGCCAGCAACTGTTCATTCCCACCTTAAGTGGGCCACCTCTAAGAACTATTCGAAGAACTTATCTAAAATTGACACTCTCCTACTTCTTTCATAAGCCCATCAAACAACATAAGTTTTAGTCCATGGGAATGTTCAAGGGGTCTTATTTCAACATTGAAAAATAAAACAGAAAGCATACAATGAATACTCTCCCTCTTCTGTGAACACAGTTTGCTGAATATAGATCCAGTCATTTAGATTGTCTGAGCTGAGGCTCTGCTCCTAAAGCCAGCTCAGGCCCATGGCTCCTTGTTGGAGTTAATCTGTGTTAATGTCACATAACCAGTGGGGCAGTTTTCATCAGTTATCATATAGCAAGAAGAATACCGAGAGACATTCTCATCCCTTATCGAGTTACTTGAATGTCCACAAAGTTCCCTCAAAATCTTTTAAGACTTCCCCAGTAAGTAGTGGATGCATCCAAAAGTAGAAAACCCAGGACAATGAGGAGAAATTGTTCAGCCTCTGGACTCAGTAAGAAGGGCTGAGCAAGAGTACAATAGAAATTGATAGAGATAAGGTTAGACAACTAAAGGAAAAACTGAGGAGATTGTATAAATACACCTGGATCTTGGTCTTCAGGTAAGCCATGGAGTGGGCTGGTAGCACCCTTGGACAGCATCTGGTGTTGCTCAAGCTAAAGGGACTCCTGCTTGGGCCCACAGCCCTGCTGAGATTTGTCATGCTAGAAGAATACACACAGCAAACCGGCTCAGTCTTCATCCTTGGCTTCCTCACTTGCTGCTTACTACCCACAGTCAACAGTGAGTCAAGGAGGAGGTCTCCCTCATACAGCATGTCTTCCTTTTTTAGTAGACTACAGAGAGTACTTGAATGTTTAAGTATTCTCACTATGATTTGTTGCTCTTAGAATAAAACCAAAAAATAAAAACATAACCAAAGTTTGGTAAATAGTACAGTTTTATTTGTAGCTGCCCAAACAGCTTGATACTTTCAATGAAAGTGACCCAAACTCTTAGAAATTACTTCAAATTGTTTGAATGCCATTTACTACCTAAATTGCTGTTTCTAATTTTATTTAAATGAGATGCACACACTCAGAACTGTTATGGGAAAATAAAATAATTTACAGCATTGTGTAGTCAGCATATGGTTTGGATTAAAAATAATTTGGAGTCTAGCTGATAATACACATGAGAAAACAGAAATTAACAAATATCTTCTTTGTAAATCTCTATAAAATCTAATTAGAGTCAGTTACTGCATAAGCAGGCAGTGAAGAACAAAATCATTTTAAACAGAAACTTAGAAATGAGAAAACCCTAAAAGCCCCCCTAAGAAATGAGTCAGTCAGCCTCAGCCAGAATAACTCTTTTAGGCAAACTCCTTGTGCTGGTAATGGGTTTGGATTCATTTCAAAGAACACTGGCAGAGAACATGAACAACTTGCTTTTTCCTCTCTCTCTCTCTCTCTCTCTCTCTCTCTCTCTCTCTTTCTCTCTTTTTCTCGCTCTTGCTCTTGCTCTCTCACACATTTTCCTTTAGATAAACTAAAGTTCATCAAAGCATAACACAAAGACCTAGAAAAACAATTTAAAAATTACAAATGCCAAAATTATTGTCTTCATGTATTATATTAATTGTTTGAAACTTATGTATTAGGATCATAACATCAGTATGAACTATGGCACTTCTATGTATGTTTCCATCAAGATCAACTTTAAAGATGTAAAGTTTCTAGTGAATAAATTGCTACCCTGGAAAATTTTAAATATAAAAAGTCATATTACTTTGCTTGCAATGATCGCTTATGTACCAATAAATATTAATGTGAATGTAAAAAAAATAAAATAAAACAGACTCTGGATCATGCATGACAATAGAAAGGACAGAAGCTGGTATAGAATTTTCTGCTTAAGAACCAGTGAGATAGTTCAGTCAGCTAAGCTCCTGCTTAGGCAAACACAGGGATGGAGCTCAAATCCCGACATCATATGCTGTGCCGGCCCTGCCCCCAGGCACATTGAGCTGGCTACTGAGTGCGGGTATAGTGGCGCACACCTGTCATCCCAGCACCGGGGAGGCTGAAAACAGTAGGATCGCTATGAGTCCAAGCTGCAGAGTGAGACCTTGTACCAAATACATTGAAGAAAAATAATTTTCTGCTTAATTCAAATTGATGTATGTATTAAAACTTAACAACCCTAACCTTCGTTGTAGTCTTTGGACCCCTTTAAGAATCCAGTTTTTCCCTTGAAAATAATGTTCACTTACACTCATATATACAATTCTAATAGTTTAAAGCCTTCTTCAACTAATTTATAAAATCCATGTTAAGAATCCTTGCTCCGAAGGTAAACTTTTGATACAAAGGGAAACAAAACTCAATTAAACATTAGTGTTTTATAATTACCTTGGCCAAGTATAAACTCCATCAGCCCAAGATCAGTGATAGTCATGGTTGTTTCTTTTCTGTGCTAGAAGTCAAGAGATCTGTAATGGAATGACATTTCATAGCTCTAAGAGACTGGAAGAGTAGCCTGGGTTGCAGGTAAGGGTCAAAAAAATGGGATGTTTGATTTAAGAGGCCAAGAAAACTGGGTAACTTGTTATAGGCTGGTATTGAAAACTGTGTACAAGGACCATCCCTTAGCACTCCAGCCCTCAAACCTCACCAGGCCTCTCAACCAAGAAAGAGGAAGGCTTCCTGTTGGTCTATCTGGGCCTACATAGATGTGTGGGTGGCTGAAGAAAAGAAAAGTAAATCATAGCCATAAGCAACAAAGAAATTATTTGACACTGAAGTCTTTATTCAAAGTTTTCACTTGGGGTACAATCTACCCTCTGCAATAGGTGGGAAGAAATAACAGAACTTAACCTATCTCCCCTCAGGGAAGAGGCAGCGGCAAAACCAAAGTTTCACATGAAGAAGATGTAGTTGCCATCACCAACACTTGGGTGTGTCTGCAGCACCAGGCGGGACATGTTGGCTATGTACTTCTTGCAGTGCAGGAGATGTCAGAGTGGACAGACATCACTATAGTCCTGAGCCCTATGGTTGGGTACGCAGAGAGCAGGTGCCCTTTAAATGTTTCTGAAAGGTAGGGAGAAAAGGACAGGAAGAGGTGGAAATAAGATATATAACCAATGCGATCAAATGACATATTTAATTTGCTAAAGCTGAAAGAAAATGCTACAGACTCCATGAAATAGCCAACAAATTTATTTCCTCACAGTGCTGGACCCTAGAAGTCCAAGTTCAAGGCCCAAGCTGTTTGGTTTCTCCTGCCTCTCCTGAGGACTAACCAGTGTCCACATTCTTGTTCTTTTGCCTGTCATGTGCACCTTTGGCTTCTCTCTGCATATCCTCCTAAAGCCACTCCTAAGTCAGATGAGGGTACACCTTACTGACCTCTTTTTATCTTACTTCTTTACCTCCATAGTCACCTTGTAGACTATTGTTTAGGGCTTTAACATTGAGTTTGTGAGGATAGAGTGCGGCCTATAACAGAAGGAAATGCAAGTTTCCTTGCATGATAGCCCTGTCTCTTCTTCCCTTTACTTCTCAAGATTTTTTTCTAAAATGGAGTTTAAGAGATAGGACACTATACGGGGGGCTGCTTGCCCTGCCCCCAGGAAATGACCATGATGCCAAGAAGTCCCTCCTGCTCTCTCTTGAAGAAATTCTGGTATATTTCTTTTTAAGGAGTTGTTACTTTTAGTTTCTCAGTCTTCTTCCCAAATTTGTAAGGACTGTTTCACTAACTTTGTCACAATGGTGATAATAAGACCAATGAAACATACATGGAACTTTACTAGCCCACTTACTGTAATCATACACTTTTGTGGATGAAGTTATATTATAATGAAAAAGATAGAAAATGCTTGGCATGGTGCTACCTGCCTACTCAACAGATAGTCACAAATACCAAAGATGACCAAGGCTGCTTACATAAAGGCAGGGTAGATACTAATGCCAGAAGTTGTCTAATATTGACTTTTCTAAAGCAATATACCCCCTGTGAAAGAGTCAAACTGTTCCCTGAGAATATCTCCACCTTTGGAAATAAATTTACCCCTTAACCCTGGGAAAGAGTCAAAGGAAGAAAAATGCAATCTCTGTACAGAAGTAAACTGATTAAACTTGGAAGGACTGTGATAATGTGATTGTCTAAACATTTTGAGAAACAAATAAATGGATATAACTGCTAGTTAGGACTCAAATGATGTCATACCAAGGAAGTAGAAATATTAGATCTTCAAAAAATTTTGTTCTTCTCATACAGGTCTTGTGGAAATATGAATTCTTGCTAGACTTATCTAAATGGCTTTTATAGGATATACTTTGTTGTCTGCTTCAAGGCTTCCTACTTTCAGTCCCATACTTCCACAGCATGCAGTGGGTCAGAGTTGCAAAGCCCAGTCATGACCACTGACAAGTCCTGTGGCTACTGCCAGTCCCATAACTTTTTTGACCTTTCACTTCCACATCACTAATAACGTAGCCTAGAGGATGTTTCAGGAGTCCAGCTACAGGACACAATGGAATATCTAGCAAATACCAACCCAAATGGGCAATTAATATTTTCAGTCTTGCACATGCCATACTTTTAGTGAAACCCTCCCCATATGAATCCAAACATCACAGAATTTAGTAGTTTGCATTCCCACCAAGCTGTTACCTGTCTTTGATTTCTCAATGAGAATCTTTGATCTTTGACCTTAGGGAATCTTTAGGATCCTTTAAATCTTTGTTTTAGGACTTACTTCATTTTACAAGAGATTAGCAGATGATCAAATAATTAATTATACCTTAAAATCTCCAGACTAAGCACAAGAGATGTAGTTATATTTTTTAATAACTACATTTTACTGTTTATAAGTTATAGCTCCACAAAATGTTAGAAGCTACCTCAAAAGGTTAAAAAAAAAAAAAAGTAAATTTCAGGTCAGGCTGCTGTTAAGATAAATGAGTTAATGCCTGCAAAGTGGATAGCTTGGAATCCAGGCACAGTGTAAGTAGGAGTAAATAGTAACCACGGCAACTGAAAACAAGACTTTTGCTCAGGAAATGGGGCAAGAAAGGGAAATAAACACGAGGATGGGTCTGCCCCTTCTGACCCAGAGTATCTTGGGAAGACTGGCGAACTTGGTCTCTGGGGTCATGGGTGGCTCTTTCCCAACTCAGATGCCTGCCTGCATTTCCTGGGCCCGAGGAACTGCCACGTGCACCTGGGGCCTGCTCTGCCCTAATCTTGGTTTTTTTTCATGCATCAATTCACAGATATGTGCCCTGGACCACCATGACTTCTGCTTATTAGGTGAATCCTATGTGCTGGACACTGTGCTCAGGGCTGGACATTTTAAGTTGAGTAAAATGAAAGAACCAATATTCACCCGTTTTCACACATAGAAATTGCAGCTTACTGAGGTTCAATCTAAAGCATGGTGTCTTTTAACCTTGAGAAATCTGTAGAGTTGAGTTTTTTTTTTCTTTTTTATTTATAGTTTTAAAATTCTGGCATATTTCTTTTAAAGAAGTTGTTGTTTCTACTTGTTTCTCAGTCTTCTTCCCAAATTTGTAAGGACTGTTTCACTAACTTTGTCACAATGGTGATAATAAGAACAATGAAACATACATGGAACTCTATTAACCCTCTTATTGTAATCATACACTTTTGTGGATGAGGTTACATTAGCATGAAAAAGATTGAAAATGCTTGGCATGATGCTACCTGTCTATAATCCTGGACACTCAAGTGACTGAGGAGGAAGAGTTGCATGTTCCTGGTCAGTCAGGCCTACTTAGCAAAGCCCTGCCTCAGAATAAAAAAAGACTGGTGATGCAGCCCAATGGGAAAACCTTTTCCTAGCATGCGTAGGACCCTGCTTTCAATTACTAGTATTCCAAAACATTAAAATACGATCAATTGAATTACCATGTAAATGTCCAAACTTCAATCATGGAATAAATAGAAAAACTGGCTTACTAGATACAGAAAAAAAAAATGATCAAATTTCACATTCATGATGATTAAATGAAAACTAGTTGCAACTAGAAAAAAGAGAACTTCAGAAATCTGATACAGGATATTGTAAAAGAACCTACAGCTGACATCATACTTAATGGCGAAATTAAAATTTTTTCTTTCACAGTTGTGATATTCAAAATAATATAATGGAGTTCATAACTAGGGCTATAAATAAAAAGATATATTAATAAAGGCATAAATAGTGGAAACTAAATAAAACTGTCAAAGTCTATAGATAATATTGTTTTATTTGTAGAAAATAAAAAATACACAGTAAATCACTATAATTATAACCACAACTTCAAAGGTTGACAGATAAAAACAATTTGACCATATTTCACATGTCAGCAATCATTATAAAATAATAATTTAAAAACTGCCCTTAAAATATCCTGAAATTACCATTTATGAAGGAGTAAATCTCATAAAATATGTGTAAGACCTTGCTCTAACAGTATGTGGTTTTCAAATCAAACTTGTCAGGTCAGACTCTTACCCTTTACTCAGCTTTCCTATTCATTTAAAGGACACTAAACAGCCAAGAGGCACCAATAGGGAAAGGGAAAGTTTTATCCATCATATGTGGCTGCCTGAGTACTTTCTTGCTGTATATGATATAATAAGCAAGATCCTTAATGAGTTTTGTGAGTAAGCTTCTACAATTGGGAAATTTAAGTTATAAAATGCCTAATTTTATAACCCAAAAATTGTATGGCATAAGTGACATTACCTAAGGAGTCATGCCTCAGAAATCAACAAATTGTAGGCTTGTGTTTACACTAAGCAACTCTAAGGCAGGTATATCCTACACAAACCATTTCATAGATAAAGATTCCTCTCCTAGCAACTATCATTGGTCTCTTTTTCTAGAGACACAGTTACTATATTTATAAGGAGAGCAAACTTAGACTAGAATCAGACAGAAATAGGCAGATCATAAAGTAACTACCTTACATTTTACCTCCCCAAAACTCTACACAGAATGCAATAAAATAACTAGAGAAATATCAACTAAACCAAGAGAAAAATTATTTTGTGAGTAAAATTATTCAAAACTCAATGATGTTAATTCCTTTAAGTGGATTTGTAGATCTATGGCAAAGATAGCCAAATTCCCCATCATTTTTTTTCTGAAAAATTTGACAAGTTAAATTTAAAATGTGTAGAAAAATAAAGAAGAACAAGAATAATCAAGTTGGGAGCCAGGGAGATGGCTCAGTGGAATAAGCACTTCCCTGGCAAGGGCAAGGGTCTGAGTTCAAACTCTGGTTCCACAAATAAAAAAAAAAAAGAATAATCAAGTTGTTCTTGAAGAAGAAATCATGACAGGGCTCCCTCTCCCAGAAATAAACAGGATTATAAAACTAAAGTAGCTTAAATGTGTAGTTCTGTGCTACTGATAAAAGATAAACAATAACCTCAGGAAAAAGAAAAAAGGAATAGACATTGTAGAAATAATAGTTACACAGGTGTAGACACTTGGTTTAGTGATAGCTTAAAAATATTAGAGAAAGGCAGTCTTTATAATAAATGCTGAAAAGACAGAAATAACAAAATACAGGATATGACTGTCTAAGAAGAGTAGAAGCAACAGATAAAAGATAATGTTAGATTTTAGCTTCCCTAACTAGAATACGTTGGTGCAAGAGGTGGTCTTATGAGAACAAGGTTGGCTTGGAACTATCTGTGCAAATCTGCATTAATTAGTTTCAGGTATCAGTACGCCAATATTTGAAATATTCATGTAATAAGTCTAAATAGCTACAAAGGAAATTACAAAAGCAATCTTACAAATTCATGTAAGCTCTGTGTATCTGGAAGAAATTTGATATTAATCAAAATGCAATGCCTAACACAGCCCTCTGCATGTAGCACAATGGCCAAAGCACACGATCACCCAGAGCACCGCATGGCACGGAATGGTGGCAAAGAAGATGCTAAAGAACATACAGGATAGGTGAGTGCTGAAAGATTAACACCATGATATATTCTTTAACTGAAGATTGGAGCCTTCTGTGTACTGGCACAAGAGATTCTGGGAAATACTTTTAATCAGTAGTGCCATCTCATGTTTCCTGTTACTTGAGAGCTTAATTGGTATGAGCATGCTAAGATAAACTCCACAAAGTGCAGTAAAAAGAGAAGGAACTGATTGGTGTTGAAATTAAAGAGCATGAAAGAAATTCTCAGAAACAGCATTAACATTCGGTACTTGCTCGTATGTGCATCTGAAAAAGGTCGAGTGATTTACTGCTCTGACAATCTCAATCCCAGAAAACTCTGATAAGATACAAGAAATATTCTTTTTCAGAAAAGAGAAGGTAAGCAGTCAAGGACAATTTGTTCTGATTCAGTTGTTTTGTCACCTGGCTCTGTGAGCTGAAACAATTCTAGGAATTTATCTTCCTCAATCCCACCTCTACGGAAGGGAAAGCATAACAATAGCAATGCACGTGTCACTCTGCAGGTTTGCTAAAATTTACCAGGACAGTCTGCACTGGCATGCACAGGAAAAGGATTTGGGATCAGAAGGACAAGCTCTGAATCCCACTACTCCTCCACCAATTAAAAATATGCCTTCAGGTATACGTCAGTGTTAAGTTTTAATTATCCATCTGTGAACGGAAAATATTCTACAACTGAAAGAAATTCTACAAGCCATAGAATAGAAACTATTTTAGGTACTCCATAGCAGATTCTCAAAGTTCTTATAGGAACTGTATGGAATGATATTTGCGCAAACATTTAAGAAATCATCCAAATATATGTAGAGTAAATTATTGCATAATACTTATCCTGTGTAAGCTTAATGAAAATTATCTGATGTCTCTGTTATGCACAGCCAAATTCCGCACCTTAAGTGCTCAATCAGTGCCAGGTTTGAATGCTTTTCTTACAGTGGATTCAATGATATTCCAAAAATTCATTGCACAAACTATATGTCTATATTTCATTCTCTGGTTTTCTCTATTTCTATCATTTTGTTATTTTTATTTCCAGTGTGTCCTCAGTTTATGCATCCAAAGTAATAAAATGCTCATTAATGAAAATTTAAGATGCCTCAGCATTTTCTT
>NDGM011257774.1:0-10656 GCA_002564305.1 Octomys mimax
CAACAATATGCAATGTATTAATTATTGTAACTGTCCCACTAGCCTGTTTTGAAACTGTCTCATCGCTATTTGTTTCTCAATAAAATTAATTTTAAAAAAAGAAAGAAAATGAGCCTCTCGTGGTCTCCTTTGGAAGTGCTCTGAGCTCTGAAAGTTTCATGAATACATCTATAAAGGAGCTGTGTTCTTTTTGTGTGGCTCTGCTTAGCCCTGGCAAATATGTTTCTTTCATGCATTACATACCCCAGAATGTGTGGTCTTATCTCCAGTGTAGGAAGAGAATGATGTTGTCTGGATTAAAGGAAAATCCCATCATCATGGGGGCAGTGTCAATGGGTCTTTACAGAAGGAGAGGAAGGATAAGTAATGGTTACAAGGCTGAGACCAAACGGACTCTGGCTCCTGGCCAGGCTTGTACTTAAGGTATTCTTAATCTGACCCCCCTGATTTTAACACACACTTTCCACTGAGCTGCAGGGCACAGAGGGTCATGACAAGATCTCCAGCACTCTACTCATTTGGGCACACCTAAAATCACAGAGGTGCTGGCACAATGAAACAGCTACCCTGATCAGGCTACAGATGGAGTATGTCCTCTGCAGGCATGTCCACACATCTAGTGTCTATCCCTAGGCCTGAAGTAGGAGGTTAAGAAGAAGGCCTTGGGAAGTGGACACAAGCATTTGTAAGTATCAGCGGGAGGTAATAAACATATACACAAAGCCCTCCACACATGGTAAAGTTAAGGGACCCTGGACAATCTTAGAGTCTAATGGGCTTTGAATGTAACTCTGGTCCTACTGTTTCCAAGCTCTGGATCCTAAGGCCAGCTGTCACTGTGGTAGTACTGTTACCTCCACCACCCTCAGTGCCCTCTGCCGAGGGATGATGAAAACATTTATACGTGCTTTGACTTCCTATGACATTAAACTGCTCGGTGACTGTAATAGGCTGTCATGGAACATAATGATCATTTGGTAGGCATTTGGGGTAGTGATTTTGTGGTGTAAAACAGATTTGAAAAGCACATTTAATAGAAATTTTACCACTACACGTTTAAAGTTATTTAAGTAGCAGGGGGAAACATTATTGAGTGTACTTTGGTGAAATTAGGATGAAAAGCACCACACAGACCCAAGCCTGTGGCTCTTCCTGCCACTCATCTGCTCTATTTTCCTGCTATGAATTAGTTCAGCCTGCAGATACTACCTCTCCTTATACGGGCGAGGAAACAGCGGGAGATTTCTGCAGACTGTTTCCTTGGAGATTTTTCTCAAGAACAGACCAGATCTGCCAAATTACTTTGTTGAGAAATAAAAATAAAGTTTTATCCACCCAATAAAGTTTGTGGGGAAACCATGATCACTTTCTAAAATCAGATACTGTATCTCTGAAGAGCAATATCTCATGTGTAAGATGCCTATGTTAAGTCAGTGCCTCAGTGATTCTTCTCTCATTGCTGGAAGAGATATCAGACACTCAAAATTAGGGAAGGAAGGGAAGTTTATTTAGCTCACAGTTACTGGAGGTTTCAGTCCTTACTCAGTTGGCTCTAAGGCAGAGCAGTACATGGCAGACAGCAGCCAAGCTTTCATGGCGGCAGCAAAGAGGAAAGAGCAAAATGGAGTAGCAGCAGCAATGGCTACAGAGAGCCATTCAGTTTCCTTTATGTTGCATTCAGGCTATTTGTCTCAGGCTGGATGTAGCACACATACTCATATTCCTAGTAGCACTCACACCCATAATCCCAGCAGCATTCACACCCATAATCCCAGCAGCACTCACACCCATAATCCCAGCACTGAATTAGGGATGCATCACAAGCTCTAGAATTCCACCTCATAACTGCATGAGGTTTTGCAGGGACAACTAGACACAAACAACAGTCACCGTAGAGCACAAGAAATGGATGCCAGTGGAAACTATAAGCCTTACTTGAGAAACAAGAAAGCTCCTACTTGACCATTTAAACGACATTGCTCCTGTTATCTTCCAAGCAACCTGAGGCCTGGCAGTGTGGCCCACTGGTGGCAAGCTTGCAACACATGTGCAAGGCATCAAGTCCATCCCCAGAAGTGGAGGAAACAATAAAGAAAACAAGGGGGCAAAAAGAGACAATGAAGGAAATGAGGGAAAAAGAAAGAGAAAATAGAGAGGTAAAAAATATGCTTGTACCTTGCATGAATTTGGATTATTAGTTCTAGTAAACTCACTTCAAAATGTTTAAGAGAATTAAGAAAACCTCGATACTGATCACCTATGTAAGCATCTTAGGGAATCACGTTGATGCTGGAAGACTAGCTGCGATCATACTTAGAGACGGAATTTAAAACCTTTATGGGTGGAATAAATGATGTCTGGCCTTAGCTTGGCAATAATCCAGTCATGCAGAGGCACTAAGAGGGACCTAGACGAAGCATGACCAGATGTGAATTGGTAATTATGGAATGCAGGGATGGATCCACGAAGGTTCGTCTCAGTCCTCTCTACTGTTGCTTTTCTGAATAATGAAAGCAACAGAAAGCGTTCCTTGGGTGAAACTGCCGGTTTAACGTGCTTGCAAAAATTGTCAGGGAGATGTGTCAGTATAGATCGTGTGTTTGGCATTTGGAGTTCAGTTCTCATGAAACGCTGTGTGTATGTGCTTCGTGCATCCGTGACTCATTTTCTGCACGGTGCTTTCTGCTCCCAGGCTATTTGTTATTCCACTTACGTTGAAATGACAAAATTTCCCCTGCATGTTATGAGCTCACACTTGGAGTATAAATGTATATTTATATGAGTTCTAAACTGATCTCTATTCTGCTGCTCATGCTGAGATATTACCACCTGCACTGAAGTTGGAATTTTGGAAAGCCCCGAGGAGGCCCTTTCAATATGGATGGAAGTCAGCTCTGGGCAGCTTCGACTCCTCCGAGGAATCCTCTCAGCGCGAAAAGTGGAAATGAAACTGGAAGGCTTTGCCACGAGGTGCAAAATGCAAAGCTCCCCTTGTGTTTTCTCATCCTATTCAACTTCCTGCTTAAAAATTTATCAAACCTGCCACTTATGAATATCAAGCTTTATCAGAATGCACGAGATTAAAACATCAAGGTCTACAGATTGAAGAAATTGTCAGGGCAAGAAAGTAGTTTAGGAAAAAAAAAAAAAAACCCTGAGCAACCTGAATTTTCTATTATTCTGTTCTTCCCCCCACCCTCTAGTCTGATAGGAATTGCAAACAGACCCACAAGGTCTAAAGTTCCCTCAGGGAACTGAATCACAAAATAGAATACAGAAGCCTTTCTAATAAAAACATTAAAAATGAGTTGAGTTTACAAGGAACTGAAAACTGATACCCAATATTATTTCTGTTTGTTTTCCTACCTGGTCAGCTCTCCCTCTCAGGCACAGACAAATCGGATGAATTTAAATGCCATTCACTGGTAAACAAAGAATAAAATTTGCTCAAATTCTAATCAGTTATATTTAGTTTTGTTTTAAAGGCAAATGATGCATGAGTGATATCCTTCCTCTTGGGACATATTGTGGGTCAGTTTCAGGTCATGTATGACTTTTCTGAGAATCAAAATGTTGGATAATAAATGGCACAGAGCATGGAAGATCACTTTCTCTATGGCTGGCTATTTACTAAATTGAGGATGCAACATGCTTAACACAAAACCTCTGCCCTTTGGTAGCTTTGCGTATTACACGCCACCCATGCGACAAGAATATTAGTCTCTTCATTTTAATTACACTTGCATCAAAATCACATAAATAAGTTCCAACCTTTGAGATTACTCAGAAACAATGCAAAGCCAGGTGTATATTCCCATTAAAAATTAATAAGTGCTGAAATTAAAATGTGCCATATGCTGTGTTCATTTCACATTGCTAGGAAGAAAAAAATAAAACCCCAGCCATTCTAGGTCCCAGGTTGTGCCCTGTTCCCGCAGCAGATTTTACCTCTCATTTGATGGCATCTATGCAGAAAAGTTCAGTACCTAGTATGGTTTGACCCCTGGAAAGCTCCCAGTCCCAGAGGTATGTAACACTTCGTGACATCATGGCCTTAGAATAACTCAGCGTATAGACATGCTCATGTGAGTTGGTAAAGGAAGCTGCCTACTCAGAAAGAATAAAGACTTTCCAAGTTCCTCAGTGAAAAGCTGAGCCCTCTAAGGAAAGGGGTCCGGTTCTAAGCTAGTGGCACTTGTCATAGGGCAATGGTGGCAAACCTATGGCACATACACCACAGTGAGCACACAGAACCCTCTATCAGCACATGAGCTGAGTCACCCAAGCCAAAGTTTGACAAATTATCGGCATGTCTACAGTAGCAAAGATCGCGTTCACTGTGCAAAGGTGTGTCAAATAAACTTCTACCTCTCAATAAAATGCTGTTTTGTATTATAGAAAGCTCTGTGGTTGTGTTTTTAAGACAAAAGATGTGAATGGATGAGCTGTTTTAAAAGGCTCAGCATCATGATTCTATGGGCTTTCATTCTCTACGTTTCTTAATGTTTCATGATTCAAAACACACTCTCAAGGAAAGAGAATTGTTGATTTCTTCTTAGTAACCTGGAGAAGAGGTGTGTGGAGGTGACCAAGCAGGCCTGTAACACATCCCTCGCTCACCATTTCTCTGTTAGTCACCAGCATTAGAAGAGAGCTGTTTGAGCTGCAGGAGGAAGACCCTGGAGGCTTTGCAGATGGCTTTGGACAATAAGGGATTTCCATTAAACATGTGGATTAGTTTCACAGACTGAATGCAGTTCATGCATTGTTTATGTGCCTTGTTCCTCCCTGTCACTGTCACTGTGTGCTGGCTCACCACTTTAAAAGGCACTGAAATCCTAAGTTTAGGTGCTGACTACACAAAATAAAAGAAATAATAAGACTGTTCACTTCCTCTGTACCAACTGGGACGAAGAGAAGGAGAGGATTTTTCTGGATTATAGGGATAATTGTCACAACTTTCCATCTTTTTCCTTTTAATTTTAATTCTAGGACATGGTTTGAAATAATTGACTTCATGATATAATTAGTCTCATCTGATTCATTTGATGAGTTTTTAATCCCATCCCTTTTTTCTTGTTCTCTTTGGAATTAGGTAAGATAAGTCATTAAAATCCTCTCTTTATGCCTTCCTAATCCTAACCTGAGAGGTATTAACAGTTTGGTGCATATCTTTGTAGCCTTCCTGTCTACACTTTTAAGCATATTATGTGGAATATTAACCTGAATGATAAAGATATATAAGTATATCTATCTCTTTTTTTAATTATAAGAACAAGTTATACAGAATTACACTGTGCAAGACAATAGCCACCATGCAATGGGGCTCTGTATTTACATTAGTAATAAATACAATGCCAGTTCCTTGGTTTTACCCACCACATTTCACAGGCTCAGCAGGTCTGCATGACCTTTGGCTGGGGTTTTGGAGTCAGTACTGTAGACCCCAAATTCCAAGTGTGCTACCCTGCTAAACTGAGACATTTGGTGGGTTAGGTGTACTAAATGCATTTTTTTTTTCCTTAGGTATGTTCGGTTTATCATGGGTTTCTCTTTTTTTTTTTGCGGAACCGGGTTTTGAACTCAGGGCCTTACGCTTGCCAGGGAAGCGCTTATTCCACTGAGCCATCTCCCCAGCCCCCAATCATGGGTTTCTTAGGGTGTAGCATTAACATAAATCAATGAGACTCTGCATTCATCACAATAAATTAGAATGGTGTTCTTATTCTTAAATATAATCCTATAAGTAACTGTAGTCTGCCAGGAGTCCAGGTAGTGGCAACCAGAACTCACATGGAGTGGTGGAGACAAAAAGCTCTGGACTGTGTGCATATTTTGACTCAGGAATGTTTTGTCTATGCTACGAGTTGTCTGAACTGTGATCTCTGCTACAGAGCTGAATTAACTATTTGTCATCACGCATGGACACAGTCAGACTTGAATAGCCACTCTATGACTACATCCCACTGCTTTCCTGCAAGGGCACCTTTCTACCTGGGGATGGCTACCACAGAGGGGCACAAATCATCCCAGCAAATGGCCAGTCCCAGGCATCGAGCCTCTGGCTTCTCTCAGCTGCCTTCCTAGAGTGCCACTTTCTGCTATGATAACCCGATAGTTTGCCAACAGTCCACTTCTTAGTGATTTAAAGCTGGGGAATTAACAAGAAATCAGAAAGCCAAATGAGAATTTACAGGTAGAAGAAGCAAAGTGTGGTTATGTGGTCTCTAAGGAGCTAATTACAGGCTCAGCCGAAACTGGGAGGATCACAGAGGGATCACGTACACACACATTCATACACATATACCTGAGACTACACACACGTATGCACACACACACACACACACACACAAATGCACAGGAACACTTCTACACACCCATACACATATGTGATATACACAGCCATATGGACAAAACACCATGCCCTCATACTGACAACACACACACACATACACACACACACACACACACACACACAGCCATGAACACATGACTATTTACTCACCCAGAGACACACACATATTCAAAAGCATGCGTGTCCAGATGCACAGATGCGCACACACACACATTTACACAGACACATATGTGCCTCCAACCCTCCATATGCACACACCTTCAGTCTGTGCCCGCCCCTACAAAAGCAGCGAGTTGCATTGCTGCTGCATAAATAAATCATCTGGCTAGTTCACTGTTCGAGCACAATCGATCCTTCCTCCATCCTAGGGTCAGGCGTAGTATATCCACAACCCAGGCTGACCTGCAGTTGTGTATAAAATATGATATTAAAGAAAGCTCCCCACCAGCCTGCATCTACTTGGGAGACTTGCAGCTCATCAATCATTCATTCTTCTTTGCCCACACCAGGACCTCCCACAGTTTGCAAATTTGGGCAAGTGGACAGCCCTAAAAGGAAAACTTCCTCTCAGGAAGCCCAAAATCTCTGTCACAAAAACCAGGTAGCATCCTATACTCTTCCCAGAGTGCACTTAGTAGGAATTTACTATCACTGCCAAACAAATAACTCTAAATCCTGTGGCTGCTTCTATGTGGATATTATTATTTCTGAGTGGAGGGCAGCCTTGTCCCCACACACATTCAAAAACTCTTACATCCAAGAGAGAAGTGAGCATAGTGTGTTGTCTGTTCTACCCCATCAGGATCCTTCAGCCTTGTGATAGGCACATTGTAGGCTGAGCAGTTCCTGATTATTATGGGGTAGCTACTATGTACACTGCAGACTCTGGTCTCTACACAGGAGGTGTCACTAGCACTGCTGTCCCAACTTCAAATGGTAACAATCAAAAATGTCCGTAGGCACCAGCAAATGTCACCTTCAAGACAAAACTGTTTCTGCAGGAAGACTGCTGACCTGCATGTCATGCGCTCGCTTCCAAAATCTGTGCATTGAGGTATGTCTCCATTTTATCTAAGCTAGAATTCATTCATTCATGAGAGCAGCCATAGTAGAGTCCCCCAGGATCGGATAGTGGTGTCTAAACAACAGAGATGTACTGCCTCATATTTCTGGGGATCAGGAGGACAAGACCAACGTGTCAGTATGGTTCTTCCTCTAGGGCTTCTCCATAGATTGTACCCAGAATTTTCACATAGGCTTCTCTCCATATAGGTCTGCATCTTTATCTCTTATTTTTATGCCAGAAGTCATGTGCATTAGGGCCCACCGTAATGGCCTCATTTAGCTCTAATAACTCTTTAATGTTCATGCCTCCAAATATAGTCATGTTCTGAGGAATGGTGGTGGAAGACCTCACCATATATATGTAAGGGCACACAACCAAGCCCATGAAACATAGTTCCAAGACCCAAAGATATGCTACTTCTTTCTTTCTTAGAATTCTGGTGCCTTCCCTGTCACAGATGTCAGTCCTATTACCTAAAATGGGGTTTTGCCCATTGCTCATTCCCTTTCTTCTGGAGCAAGAAGAACTTCCTTGACTGTGGAGACAAAGAGTAAGGACCGAGTCCCTGGGGGGAGGCTCTGCTCCGTTCTCTCATTTGCTTCTCCCTCCCACTCAGAGAGACCTTTTTGCTTCCTTCCCTCCTCCCAGTCAGGTTCCACTGCCTCCCCATAGAAATGTAATTCCTTCCTTACATTTAAAAGTTATGCAGCAGAGAACACCCCCCTTTTCAATATAGCAAGTCCCTATGATGATAAACTTTTGATCCTATGGTCCAGAGATTAAATGCTTTTAGCTCAGAGGATCACATGACTACCTTGGCTTTGTGGCACAAAGCAGCAGCAAACACAAAATGGATAGGTGTGGCTGCATTCCAGTGAATACTGTTTACAAAAAAGACAGGCAAGCTGGCCTTGGCTCAGGGCCCACAGTTTGCCAAGGCACATCTTAGAGTATTAAATACCTCACTGGATGGGAGCGATTTTAATAGCTACTAGTCTAAAGCGTGTTTCAGCAAAATGAGAAAGCCCATGGAAATGTGATGAAAACTCCAAGAATCCTTTTTTTTTCATCCATAATTATAAGGAGCGTATACAAGAATATTTACAATAATAAGTTTTTTTGTGCTGTCAGGATTGAGCCTAGAGCATTTGAACTGAGCTATACTTCCAGCCCCTTTTTAAATATTTCACTTTGAGCCAGAGTCTCCCTAAGTCACGAGGTTGTACAGCCGGGGCTTGAACTAGTGAGCCTCTTGATTCAGCCTTCTGGGGCACTGGGATTATAAATGTATTCTAGCATGCCCAGCTCAATAATAACTATTTGCAAGGGCATTTAAAACTCAGTTTCTGTCTCTTTCTGTTGTTATTGACCATGTTGCCTCCAGCTCTGGTTTCTAATTTCTTTTTTTTCTTAAAGTCCTGTCAACCTTCCCAAGAAGAAAGTTGATCCTTTAAAGCTACTCATTTCATAAAGGGTCTGTGCCCTGAAAACATCCAGAAGATAAGAACAAGTCATGAAATTCCTCTACACGTAACACTTAGGAGAAATAAACCTAGGCTTAGATTTCGAATCTCTCCAAACAACCCTTCAGTGAGGGTCTTCAGAATGTGATTTGTAGCATCATCCCTGGGCTCATGTACCACTTTTCTACAAGTGAGCCTAGAACCCATCACATCTCTTATGACATTCATCCATAAATCATTAGCCAAGGTCAGGCCAAGTAAACTTGTCCTGTGCTGCCAGGGAACATGAGCAGACAGGACGGTGTAGATTTCATGAAACCATACACTAGAGGCAGCAGTAGTCACTAAGAATTTAGCCACTGCAGAGAGGTCTTGCTTACTGGGTAGGATGCCATTTAACATTGTCACCAATCATCAAAAGTGGAATATAATGAATACCCAAGGTTCACCGATGGGGTGATTACCCCACGATTTAAATGCATACTGTGCAATGCTAAGTTGATGCTAAAAACAAGACTATCAGTGAATATGCACAATGTGGAAAAATATTCACAATGTACTGCTGAATGGGAAAAAAAGCTCATAATAATTGCCCAGACATATACATACATTTTTGCATATACACATGTAGACACATGCAGATATATGTATACATATATAGAGAAATCATACTTAAGCAAAATCTTGCATATACCTGAATAAATATATTTATTCATATACCTTTTTCTCATCTACTCTCACTACCTCTAAATTTTCCTGTCAGTATACAGAGGTGGATTCTATTTGCAGTAGTCTCTTCTGGGAAAGGAGTATATTTAGAAGGCTTTGTGGGTTGGGAGGGAATTTCACTTTTCTACTCTGTGTACTTTTCTATGTTTGATCTTCTTGGAACAATTACATGTGTAATCTTAAAGAAAAAAGCCAAACTACCTTAGGAAAAAGTTGAAACACTTTTTAATAACATTCTTTATTGTTTTATAAATTACAAAGGCTTTGCTTTTAAAAAAAATAAAAGAATAACTTAATCAGAATAAAAGCTAAGTCCTCCTCCCTAACTCTACAATACTACTTCATACTCTAGGGAAATCTACTGCTAACAGTTTGGTGTTCATCTTGAGGAAAAGGTTTGTAATTAAATTAAGGAAAAACATTCCTCAATCCAGACCACATTCCCACAGCTATGTATAAACTCAGTGGTAAACTGTTGTGGCCCTTTGGCTTCTGGGATCATAGCTGTTTCACATTTCACAAACTCAAAACCTGCTCAAGAGGATCTTGCACCCTTAGTTATCCCTGAAGACCAGGGCCTTTCAGCTGAGTCTGGAGAATCGAAGTGGCCTAAGTCCCCTGCCTATGTGACTTAGAAGAGACACCGAGAGATGAACCACCCAGGCCCACTCACGTACTCCGTGGCTTTGAAGCATGACCTATCCTGTTAAGGTGTTAAGGTAGATCTCAGCCAATGTAAGTGATAGAAATGTATTAGTAGTTCAAAGTGGAGCTAAGCCAGGATGACAAAGCCAACTCTGGACAGAACTTGATGCATTTTAGAGGTTGACTGTCTGAAACAGCATGCCTTTGACTGCTTTGGAAAAATAGGTGTTTCCCATTGAAAATAAAATGCCTGAGCATGACACTGGTAAGACAATACCCAAGTTGTCTGTCTCTGTCTCTGTCTCTGTCTCTGTCTGTCTCTCTCTCCCTCACTCTCTCTCTGTCTCTGTCTCACAGAGAGAGAGAGAGAGAGAGAGAGAGAGAGAGAGAGAGAGAGA
>NDGM011257774.1:10706-36667 GCA_002564305.1 Octomys mimax
GAGAGAGAGAGAGAGAGAGAGAGAGAGACAGACAGACAGACAGACAGACAGACAGAGGCAGAGGCAGAGACAGAGACAGAGAGACAGACAGACAGAAACAGAGACAGAGACAGAAGATACAATGTTCCTCCCTAGAAATAAGCTTAATGATAAAGGTAACAGTGAGAAACAAACACACCTGTATGTGTACAGATTTAGTTCATAATCACACATTATTTTCATGGTCATCCTTCTTAGAGGACCTGAATGAGACAAGATTGGAGAGTAATTTGACAGTAATGAACCTTTTTTTTTAAAATGAATTTAACTCCTAGGCCCACCTCCCGAGATCTAGAATAGCATGTGTGCTGCTATCACTACATCTTCACTTAACTCATTCTGGTGCATTTTATTTTAAGAGCATCTCATTCAAAGTATAAATCTGAGTCAAACTTACTTAAAATTTTGATGAATGATGGAATTGGAGATCAGTGGAGAAAGTGAAAGAAACATTCTTACGAGAACAACCATGAATCTAGCTAAATAACTAAGAAAGAAAATCCATTATCTCCCTCATAATATTATTTTCTACTTTCTATACTTTCAATTTTATCTAGTTTTTATTTACAATTTCTTGAGCATTATTAAAGTGGGATTTGAAAACTTTATATTCTTAAAAATGCTATATCACTTGTCATTAGTTATTACCTTCATCAGAACTTTTCTAGTAGAGTTTTAAGTAAAATACCAAGTGAAACTGCTAAAGAAAAAAAAAAAAAAACATTGTTGCATAGAAGTGAAAACTCTCAGGATAACTCTGGATTTTGATAAGATTAAATCTAGGGACTTGACCTGCTCTTTAAATCTTCTATAACATTGAACATATTTTTTTGGGGGGAAGCAGTGAAATGACCCATAATCCCAGGTCCAGGTTCAATGAGGTCATTTAGCAAAGTTTCAGTAAGAGTTTTGAGGCTGACCCTAATTGGATAGACTTAGATCACATGATCACCTCCCAGCCAATGGCTATGGTTGGGAGATGGAGTTATGTCAATTGGTCCAATTGAGCTACCCACCCTCATATATCTCTGTATAGATAAGGAGCTAGCCAACTCCCATCAAATATTACAGGAAGGTGAAGTGGTCCACTAAGGGAAATATAACTATATGACCAGAGAAAGAGGAAATAGGTACTGAAGAAAAGGAAAGTAAGTTACTTGCAAATAACAGTCTTTTCCTTGAGCAGAACTTATAAAGTCACTGTGATTAAAGTGCTCTATGAAGATCATCATTATAATTTCCAGTGAACCCTTAGCACACCATTCAAGATTTATTCTAGAATTAGACAACAGGAAGGGGACTGGAGGGAAGAGGGAACTGAGAGTAGAGAGGGTAGGTGGATACGGGCAGTATTTCATATGCATACTAGAAAATACCACAGTGAAACCAAATAAAAACTTTTCCACTTCAGGGGATCCTAAGAATCATAAAAAGTTCCTCATGGTAAAATCACTATATGCAATTTTTTATTATTTTTGATATATCTGCTAGTGATATGTCCCTTTAGAAATGTTGACTACATTTATCATTTGTTTAATTTTATAAGCTAAACCCCTCTTGACTCACGCATTGTAAGCAATCTAATTTTTTGTTTGCTTTCATATATATGACTGAGCTTCTGGCTTCTGGACTATGTTTATTATCCAGTGGCAAATCTATGAATATCTGAGATTTTTTCTAGGAATTATTAAAGCTTACTTTATTATTGCTTATTAATATGAAAAAACTGTCTTTGCAGTTAGGTAAAATGCATCTGGATTTCCATAAAAAAAACTATATTTGCACTGTTTTTGTTGTGTTTTCTTTTAAGACAAAAGACGTGAACATATGAATATATTTTTTCTAAACTATAACCTCAGTATCAATTGTAGTGTTGACACTTTGTAGTAAATAAGTGGGTTATGAGTTGCAGTTTGGAAACTGTTCTCTAAAAGGTTTCCCATCCCTGTTTTAGAAATATGCTTCCCAAGATGACAGCTACTAATCACATGCAAATAGATACATTTTTCATCTCCATGGTAGTTCTTATGTGTGTCTGCACACATAAGACTTGTGTTTGGTCAGCAGGAGCCTCACTAGGTGCAGAAGATGGGGACATTTCTGTCACTTCAGAAAGTCCTCCTGGGCAGTAGTGCTCTGGATCTTTTTTCTTTTCCTCCCAACATTTTCAAAGGGAAGGTGTGTGCCTGTGCTAGGCAAGGTCAAGTGGCTTTTGGCATGCTCCGCAGGATGAGGACTTTCTGGGTATGGTAATGATGAAACATTGACCCCAAAAAATACTCCCATGGGAAAGGCTACTTTTTAATCCCTGAATACTGCCCAAAAGAAAATTATGAGATTCATTCTTTTCCTTGTCTGACAGAGGCAAAAACGTACATAACGGCTCAGTCAAACACAGAGAATAACTAGTTAGATAGTTGGACAGAAAGACTCCTCTTCCCCCCCCCACCCATGTAAGATTTTGCAGTAATTAGAGATACATACAAATTTCTTATAAGAAATGCTTCTTTGATATTTTATTTCCAGTGGTTGACAAGGGGAGTTTTGCTATATGCCAAGTTGAGCTGGGGTGTATATTACATTTGGAACCAAATCCAAACTCGGCCCACATTACCTTGTGTGTTTGGTGTCATCAACATCCATCTTCGCTTCTCCTTGCAACATGTTCTAGCATTCATTTTTTTTGTTTGTTTGTTTATTTATTTATTTATTTATTGTATTTTAGGAAAAGGTCTTCAGGATGTTCAGGGTCTCACTACTAGATCAGACTCACGGTGATAGGTGTGTGTCACCACGCCCAGTCTCAATTGCCATCTCAGTGCTCCCCAGGGGCAGGACTGGCACAGCAGGCCTCAGGATCAAACCCCCAGCCCCTATGTTTGCAGGTGTTTTAATCAGTTGAGCTATTTGGTCAGCCCTGTTCTAGCATTCTAGGCTGAATTCAGAGCGTATGTGAAATGAATTATTCTAGGCTTCAATGTCTTTGTGCCTGCTTTATTTTGGGTGATATTTGGGATTGAACACAGATCCTTTGCAATGAGCTATAATCCTAGACCTTTTTAAAGTATTGCTTTTGACACAAGTTCTCATTAAATCACTAAGTTCCCCAGTCAGAGCATGAATTCATGATCCTTGTACCTCAGCCTCCCAGAGTGCTTCAATTACATGCAGGTACCATCACACCTGGCTATCAGTATAGCCTATATATTTATTCATAATATTTTCAATCTGATTATCTAATGGCCAATTTGTAACACCCAGCTGAACTGAATCAGCTCTTCTCATCATTGGAGGAGCTCAGGACCTCACTTTTGCTGAGGATGGCTCTGGATCTCTTCAGGGAGCTCTGCACCTTACCTTGAGCCTCACTTACTGCCTCTTTAACCTGCTGGCATAGATCCATTATCCAGCTAGCACAGACTTTCTAGCTTCCACCACTGGCCTTTGAGCCTTCCCAGTGCATATCTTTGATACAGACTTGCATGAGGTGTTATCTTGGGCTCCAGCCCTCCAGCTGGACTCCTGGAGGGCATGGCTATGGACTTTAGGTCATCAGTTGGGCTCATGAAGGACATTGCCACAGGATGCAGCTGTATTCTCTATTGCATGGACATATCTACACTGTTCTGCATTTGACTTTTTGGGTGACTATTATAAAATAATCCTATAAATTATGTGTCTTATATTAAATTTATTTCCTTAAAAACTCTTGACTACAATGCAATTTCTAATTGTTTGCTCATCCCTAATGCATGCTAGAACCAAGTAGAATCAAATTTCATAAAGATAGAGACTGTCTATGACTTATTTTCTTTTGCTGCCCCACCATAAAGGGACACTCAATAAATATTTGTGGGATAACTGAGTCAAGCCAGAGAAAGGAAACACTGGAGAGAAGAGTGTTTGTTGCTCATTAAGGTGGCTAGCCTCACACAGAACAAGCAAAAGAATAAATTGACTATCAGACGTTTTCTGATGCCAGGGCTTTGAACACATGCTTGGAAAAGATATTCTGTTAGTAAATGGTGCTGCAAAACTGGTTATACACCCGCAGAACAATGAATCTAGATTCATCTCTCATCATGTACTAAATTAAAAGCAAAATTGATCAAACTATTAAAATAGAAACATTGTAATCTGCTAGGCAATTAAATAGGTAAAATTTTAGATGACATAAGCCTCAGCATCACCGATTCCCAATTACATAAGAAATAACTTTAAGAATCAACAAATGGTATTACAGCAAATTAAATGATCCTTCTCAGTGGTAGAAACAACCAACAAGGGTGAAGAGATACCCTATAAAAGTAGGAAGAACTTTTGCAGCTACATTCCAGACAGAGGACTAATGTCTAGAATATATAAAGGACTCAAAAAATTAGATTTTCTGAAAATAAAAGACCTAACAAAAAACTGGACAACTGACATGAATAGGTACTTTTAAGAAGATGTACAAATGGTCAAAAGTAGCAGAAAACATGTTCAACACTTTTGGCAATAGAGCAGTGCAAATCCATACAACACTGACATGTCACCTTATCCCAGAAAGAATAGCTGTCATCGATAAATCACATATTAACAAACGCTGATGGGCTCCAGGAGAAAAGAATCCTTCTATATTATCCATTGGATACAAAGTGATACAAGCCCTATGTAAGACACAATGGCGATGACTCAAAAACCTAAAATTAAATTCCATTTGACACAGCTATTTCCCTTCCAGGTATCATTTTGAAAGAGTTGAAGGCATCATATCATAGTGCCACATGCACGCCCACGCTTGTAGCACCTCCACTCACAACAGCTAAAGCTTGGAGGGAGCTTGCATGTCCATCAACAGACGAATAGGTACACATGGTATTTATTCACAAAACTGAAGCATCACTCTGACATAAAAGAATCAGACATCAACTCTAACTTGAAAATTGACCCACCTAGAGACCATCTATGGAGGAAAATAAATCAGACCCACAAGCTCAAATACTGATAATTTCTCTTAAGTGAGAAGCAAAGTATAATCCAGGAAAAAAACAGAAAGTATAGATAAATTTAAAACAAAACAAAAGATAATACAAAACAAGATAATGGCACTTTTGCAACTGCAAAGGGGACTAAGAGATGGGCAGAGGGGAGGATCAAGAGAGGAAGAGGATAAAAAAAGGATTAAGAAGCATCATGCATGTGTGTCCACTTCCCATGTTGAGTGTGGTCGTTCTGTATGGCAAGCATGTACTAATAAAAGAAAAATTTACAAAAGATAAAGTATTTTCAGTTTTTCTTCTAGAATGACTATTCTCAAAATTGTCAGGTTTTCGTGTGTGTGTGTGTGTGTGTGTGTGTGTGTGTGTGTGTGTGTGTGCACGCACCCAGCTAGCATAAAACTCAGGATAGCCTGAGTGCTCTTAAATCCTGCTGAATCTGTCTTCTAGCTGCAACCATAAAAATAAGATGAAAAGCTAAAAAGCTTAAAGTGGAGAATTTTAGGGCATTGAGCATCTAAGTTAACTAAGGAAGACTCACCTTTCCCTCAATAATGTGAAGGCTAGGACACAGAAGAAACATATATATACATTTCAGATCACATTATAAGTGATTAATAAATGCACCAAATTGGAGATTATGTGTTTCACAGCATCTAGATATCATTAACATCCACTATCTTATATTTCTAATAACTACATAAAGAACTTTTTGATTTAACTTTATTTAAACAACATCAAAATTGGAAGCATAAAAGATGTCCAAATGTATAATTCAGGGCCTTGAATATGATAGGCACTTAAATATAAGAATTAAATATATGAGACCATTGACATAGCTCAGTGGATAAAGCACCTTATTCGGAAAGCGTAAGGACCAGGGTTGGATTCCCTGTCCCATAGGCCAGACTGGACCCGCTGCCTCTGGGGTGTGCTGAGCTGGCCACCGAGCCCCACCACAGTGGCGTATGCCTGTAATCCCATTACTGGGGAGGCTGAAAATAGCAGGATCACTATGAGTCCAAGCTGTGTAGTGAGATCCTGAGCCAAATACATACAATTTAAAAAATTTTAAATATATGGATTTGAGAAAACCTTAAAAATTGTAACAATGATTATTTGTTGTTCTTGAATAATTAGTTACAATTTTCAATGTCTTCTGAAATTCATTTTATAAACAATGTTGCACCCCCCAAAGATTGTAACAAAAGATCACTCCGATTCCCACATATTTCTCTATATACATGTGTAAGGGTTTAGAGTTTTGGCAAAATTTGTCAGCTTTATTGAACGATAAAGGTGAGATTAGTCTTAACACGACCAATATTTGATAAAAACTACACTTTAAAATAGACATAATACTTTAATGTGATAGGATATAAAATTAAAAATATAATTTATTAAGACAGGAAAAATATAGTAGTTATTGATAAGTAATAGTCAATCATAGCCAGTTCACTAAGAAATTGTCCTGAGCTAATCTAATCTTCTGAGTCATCCCAGCAAGTCAGGCTGGTGGACTGAGCAGAAATCCTACCTGCCACAGGACCTGTGGAGTTTCTGATAACAGAGATTTGGGGATGGGTGGAGACATTTGTTGTTCAACAGCTGGGTCAAAGAATATTGATTAAAGGGATTGATCTCCACCTAATAAGTGGTCACCAGTGATAAAACACTGGTCTCTACCTTGACCCCATTCTAGTCAATGGTTTTACCAATGACTTTACTTCCCACTAACAAGAGATAATTGCACTATACCATTTTTTTTATTAAATTCTGTCTTCAACTAATAATTACTAAATGCTTTCTATGTGACAGCAAATACTGAGCTGAGAGTTTTAGGCATATGAAGCTAAACATGACAGCTCCTACTCTGAAGAACCTCAGTTCAGGGATGAAATATAACGTGCCCCTATATTTTAAAACGTCTTTATCCATCTCTGTATCTTTTAGGGCCTCAGCAAATCCCTGCTTGGTGAGCATGACCCATTGCCTCCCAATTCCTCATGTGCATAGTTGTGTGTTGTGAGATATTTCTCAGCTGTGCTTCCACCTCATTCTGGAGATTTCCACTTCTTTTTCAGGTCCCAGCTTAAAAGTCATCTTTTCAAAGGTTCCCTTTGGGTCTGCCCACCCCAGACCAGTAAAGGACATACACCCTTCTCTATGTGTCTGAAGCAGCTAAAAGCACTGGCTCTTATTTCCCATTGCTTGTCTATTTGCCTGTCTCCCCAACTCTCTGGATACCCTGGAATGAGGGTCTTTTCTCACACATCTTGTTGCACTCCTAGAAGTCAACCTACTAAGTAGCAATTACAGGGGCCCAAAGCATACCACCCGATATCAAGTGTAATGGGGCTCTTGCTGTGCAATTTGATGAAATCATTTCCTATTTTCTTTTACCTTTAAGGATGTTTTAAAAGATGGTAGCCGAGGGTTTCAGTACTGGAACAGTGATTGTGTGAACAATCAGTTGTTCAGTGTCAGTGAACAACTTATAAAAAGATAATACAGTTCAGCCATAAACTAATCAAATGTCAAATATCTAAACCTTTTTCTCTTCAGATAAGTGGATTATAACCCCATTGTTATGGCATTATGATCAATTCAATATATTTAGGAATGTTTAGCTTTACCAAGTTAAGTAAGTGTTGGTAAAAATTAGTTGTGTAAAAACTAACACTGACATATGACAAACTTATTCAAGATTAAAGGACATCAACTATACTTATAGTCTGAATTCCACACAACAGAAAAACATAATCCATCATCACCTTGCATGCCATTCTTCCTGGTTTGTTTTATTAATGTCTCATACTGTTTCATCGAACGCTAACTCTAATTCGATGCAATTGTAATTATCGTTACCTACATTTCACAAAAATGAAATCAGAAAACTGTGTTAATTTTCTAACATGACTCTGCTAGGAGAAGACACAACCAGATGTGGACATTAAAGCCCGACCTGCTCTTTTTAATTTTTCCACTATATTTCCTCCTGGTGTCTGTGGAACCGTGAAGAGGAAGATGGGAGGAAGGAGCTCTCCAGTGGTGACTGAAAATGAAAAATGCAGGGAATGCTTAAATTTTAAAAATGATTACAGTAAAAGGCACATTTCCATTAATACCCCTCAAAATGCTCTCTGCTTGCTTTGAACATATGCATTCCACAGCTCTTTCCACATTCCAAGGTAGCTCTGGAAGCCCTTGTGCACGATCTGCTGTGATCCCGAGAATCTACTTATTTATCTATTTATTTAATTTTAATGTATTTGGTTGTTGTAGCGTCCCACTGTACAGCTCAGACTGACAGATCCTCCAGTTTTCAGCCTCCCCAGCGCTGGGATTACTGGTACACGACACTAAGCCCAGACTCTGTGACTGACTCAGCATGTCTGGAGGCAGGGCTGGCACTCTGGGGACAGCCTGGCATGGCATGAGGTGCTGGGATAGAACCACAGTCCCTGCGCTTGCCTAACTTGCCTATGCAGGGGCTTCAGTCTACTGAGTATCTCACCAGACCCACCAGGAATCAGTTTAAAATATTGACCTTTCATGGGCAGTTGGACACTGAGGAAGAGCCAGTAGTTCCACAGCACCATATCGGGTGAGTGAGGGGGAGGAGTACACACTATAATTTTTAATTTAATTTAATTGTCATTAATATATATTTGCAGTTCATAGTGATTACATTCATAGTTGGAAGTTGATTATGTATATAACACAGCTTAATTTGTGTGTGTGTGTGTGTGTGTGTGTGTGCCCTTCTCCCCCTCCTGTCCCTCTCCTATTCCTCAGTGTCTTGATCCACTTCCCATTTCCAAAGTTCTGTCTCTTTGTTTCTCATTATTTCTTTTATTTTGTTATTTCATTTATTTGTACTTTATGCTTCTCCTGTAAGAGAAGCCATCTGATATTTAAATTTGTGTTTCTGAAGCATCTCACTTAATATAAGGATCTCAACGTGCATCCATTTTTCCACAAATGCCTCTCATTTACCCTTCTTGCCCACAGGACAACACTCCAAGGTGCACAAATATCATGCCCATTCATCTGTTGAGGGGTATAATGACTGCTCGTAGGCTTTAGTTAGTAGGAGTTACACTGCTATAAACGTGGTTATGCTAGCATTTCTGCTTGATGCCTCTTGACAACATCATGTACCATATTTTTTCTAGTCGCTCTCTATAAAGACACTCATGAAAGAGGATTTCCAGAATGGCCTCAGAAAATCACAACAACATGATCAGTGTGTTTGAATTCAGAGGGGATTAATGGCAATGCCTTTTTTTCAATAAGATAATTTTAAAAATTCAAACATGCACTATATATTTTGATCATACCTCATATAAATGATCTTTTCAGAAAAAAACAGCTTAGTGACAAGTCTCTGAGTCATTTATCTCTTGGGAATTATTAAACAGATTACACTTTCCTTAATTATTACTCAAACGCCTTGTTCACCTGCCTCCCTCACGTCCAGAAGCTTGTCCAGATCCACAATTTATAATGTGGCCAAATTCACAATGACAAATAAAGCATTGGCTGTTCTCCTTGTGCTGTTCTTTTTTTTTATAATACTCCCCTCCTAATCAATAGATAATTCAATTTCAAAATGTGAAGCTGTGAGCTTGCAGGCTCTGCTTGATTTCTTTATTAGTTAGAGAAAAATACTCTGGTCAATTTTCAAGTAGGGTAGGACAGGAGGACACGCACTGAAGTTCAGTCTTCACAGAGGACCCAGCCTACACCAGCTGTGGTCTCCAGGGATCCACTGTTGATGGCAATGGAGGGATATGGACGTTCTTAGTGGGTGATCCAATTCCTCTATGTAGAAGTGATCCAGTCCTCTCCATCATGATTTTTATCATTATTCTAATACTAAACTTGCAAACAAAGAAAGGAGTTTGATCTTTCTACACCAGAGCATAATTGATTCCGATTTGGGTAAATCAGTCAATGAGGCCAAGTCTATGGTAGGCCAAGGTGGTGCTAAACTACATGCTAAATCATGCAGGAGACTCACAGTTCCTTCTAGAATCATTCATATCCTGCCATTTCATACATCATCCAGTCTGAGATGGTTGTTGCCAACACTGAAAACTGTTTTAAGTTCTTTTAAAATTCATATGAAATTCCTAGATATTGAAATATCACTGATTCTAATACTACAAGTCAAAGGTGATAGTCTTCGGTCTGCCTTAAACATGATGAAGACCACTTCAGGTCCCCTTCCCATTTCAACCCAACAGGGGTATGGGGCTCATCTGCTGGCAGGATAATGTTCTTATCTAGCCTCAAAAACAACTGCCTCCTAACAATACTCACAGGCTGCTTTCTGCCCAAAGCCTGGTTCAGTAGAGGGTATTTAGAAAATAATCGTCTAGGAAGTTAAAGAAAACCTGCCTTCCACTTTGGTGTATTTTCCTGGAGTGCCCTCAATACCACACATTTCTTTTACCCCTTTTCTCCTTTAGTGACAATAACACTACGCTGAGTTTGCAACTCTCTTAGCAATGTGCCCCGGGCCTCTATCTGGATCACGCCCATGCTTTGATCAACTTACTTTAGTATGTTAAAGGTTACATATTCAAAAGCTCCTCGGGCCTTGATATAGATTATCTTCTCAGTTAATTTTTGATGAATAAACAAATATGAATTTATAAATACAAATTCTAGTGAAGTGTTACTTCACACTTAGTTTCATTAATCTCTTGTTAAAGGCTACTTGGCTTTAGTTTCTTTAATTATTATAAACCACCTTGTAATGAACATCTTTTTTTGGTGTATCTTTATCCTTCTATGTTTTTATTTTTTTAAAATTTTATTGAGAAACAAATAACAATGAGACACTTTCAAAACTGATTAGTAGGACAGTTTCAATAATTAATACATTGCATATTATTGTCTTAGTGGTTATTCATTGTACAAGATGCAGACATGATATCCTGTCCATAAACACTATGTAATGAACATCTTCATAGTTAAATTATTGCATACATTTCTTTACTCTTTTGTACAATTTTCATAGCACCAATTTAGTCAGTGAAAAGTGATTCACTCATTGCATTAATTACTACTAGTGTTGTTGTTGTTGTTGTTGCTGCTGCTGCTGCTGCTGTTGTGTTTATTATTATTTTTTCACTAGAGAATGCAATCAGGACCTTGTGCTTGCCAGGCAGGTGCTTAAGCTGCTGAACTTTCTTCCCAGTCCTGTATCAATTAAAAGTTAAAATCAACACGGGAAATTTTAAAAAGACAAAGAGAATGTGGAAAATAAGAGATGGTCTTAAACAAACTTTGTATATAATAGAAAAAAGAGACACTGGCACAGAAAAACTGAACAATACCCTAGCAATGAACATACTGTTGGTTAGACAGAAGCTGAAAATACATACCATGTGTCTACACGTCTCTCTGTCTCTCTGTCTCTGTTTCTTTGTCTCTCTGTCTGTCTCTGTCTCTCTGTCTGTCTCTGTCTGTCTATCTCTCTCTCTCTCTCTCTCTCTCTCTCTCTCTCTCTGGCTGACATATTCTGAAATGAAGGAGTTTCAGTATAGAAATAATTGGCAAAATAGGGATAGGTAAAAAGAAATGTCCCTGATTCTATGACAAAGAGAACTAAAAATAGGTACACTCCTGGGCCTTAACTCATTAAAAATATTATGTGTTCTTCCCTAATGCCTCACTGTCCCAAACAATCTTAACAACCTCAACAACCAGCCACAACATTACTACATGGAAAAATAAAACAAGAACAGAAGGCAAACAACCTCATTAGTCTAATACTTATTTGGACACGATTTTAGTTTTCTTCCACCCCTTGCCTATTTGTGCTCTTAACAGGGACACTGGCTCATCCTTATCATCAAGCCAGGATGTTTGTGCAGTATGAGTACCAAAGGAAAAAGTGTGGTAATGGGGGAGAACCTGGACTCCATTCCTAGGGCCAAGATGCTTGCATGGGAAAAGAAAACCGAGATCAATGAACATTACCAGGATCAGCTCACGCCGACAACCAAACAAAAGCTGGCTCCCTTCCTGTGTTCAGGAGCCAGCCTGGTATCTCCCTGTTTCCATCAGTGGTGCAGCCTGCCCTGCCCTTCACAATTAAAAGCTTTGCATGCTTAAAACTCCTTGGCTTGTTTCCTTTTCTTCTGACTCCAGCCAGACAATCCTGCATGTCCAGTATTAGCTTTACTGCAGGGTCACTTTCCTTCCCACAGAACCTAACCCAAATCCCTGCCTCATAGCAATAACCTGAACCAGCAAGAAAGATTCCCTGTTCTTGTGACAATCTGAGCAGTCCATCATTATTTGGAGACACACCAGAGAAAGATTCATTTTCTAGAGCCAAGGATGTGGAGCCTGTCTGTAATCTCAGCACTCTGGGAGGCTGAGGTAGGAGCATTGCCTCTTTGTGCCCAGCCTGCAAAACTTACTGAAGCGCTATCCCAATGAAAAATACAGAAAAAGAGATGCAACCCAGTGTAAAGAATCTAAATTCAATCCCCAGTACAAAAGGAAGTCATTTTTTCTAGTCAGAAGAACAAAGGAGTTTTCCTTTCAAAACTTTTTCTTCCCTCCCTGGGAATGTTTCACATTCACTCCATGCACTCTATTAGGAAAAGGTTTCTTATCCCCTTATGGTAAAACACATAAAGAATTAAGTATTTTTTTGAATTCTAAAATTATTTCTCTTTTTTGCTTCCTATCACGAGATGAAGCAGGCTGTGGCTGTGAATGAACAGGCTCACTGGGGGCATTTAATGTAAAACTTCTTTTCCTTTCTGTACAACTTACAGAATTAATGTGAATTTCCTGATGCATTTTAGAACGAACAAACGCTGTTGGTAATTGGGACGTTTCTGGGGTTTAGAACATGGTGATGCTTTGTTTTGAATGATATTTACATTGCTTTAAAAGATTTCAGGCTGGACTCACATGTCAATTAATCAGTGTCACGGCTCTGTCTAACATTTTGCTACAAACTGGGCTCAACTGTGATTTGTCAACTGCAACACCCGTTGCTATGACAAATAGCTGCAGTCTGGCTAATCTTCTGAACATAATAGCATTCTGCTACTTTGATAAATCTATTATGTCGTGGTTTACATATGCTTTGAGGAAAAATTTTATTGGGGCATTTTACACTAAATTATCTCTAGTCTATACTAACAAAGTACGTTCAGGGCTGATACTGATGGTCGCTTCCTATGATCTCAATAACATCAAACTGTCTTGGGCTTTAAAACTCACTGAAAGTCAAGAGGTTGACTCTAAAAACTAACCCCAAAGTCTGAAAATCAGGTATGCACAATGAATTCATTATGTGGGCGATTTACTTAACTATCCATGTTCTGAGTTTTTCAATGGCATGGCGGAGATAGTTTTTCAAAAGTGGAAAAGCAAACTATAATATAGCACAGTGCTTGGCAAATGAAGAAAGAACTCTAAGTCATTGTAATTATTAACCAAAACTTTCTGTATGGAAATATAATGCACTATTTAGTTCATAATAGAAAGGACATACCTTAATATAGAATTTTATACCAGGAATCACAAAGCAAATAAAACTTTCAAAGTAAGTTTGTTGTCAGCAGGAGCCTGGCCTCCAGCAGGCCCTCTTGGTGCCTGTCATCCGACCCGGCTGAGGTGCCTACAGAAACGGGCAGTGAATGACCTCCGCTCACCAGCTGAAACTGCCTGCAAATTGTTCCTCTGGGTCTTAACACACAGGATGCTGCTGTGTGGGGAAAGTGCACCGGCTGCAGTTTTCGCCCATGCAGTCTCAAAAAGTCAATTTCACCTTTGGCAGCTTTGAACGAATCCAGATTACTTTAAGTATAATAGCTCTGAATAAGGGCAATAGTTAAAAGAAGGCAACAGAAGAAAGAAGATCAAAGTAGAAGGGGTGACAAGTAGTTCTTTTTAATAATAGAAAAGTAATACTATAAGAAAAAAAAACTTCTCTAGTGTTATATTTATAGCAGAGTGATTAAAAGTTGAGCCTTTTGTTTTAATTTCTTACAGTAAAAACAGTCACAGTGCTCCTTTATAAAAAATTGAAATAACACAATGCCCTGCTGACTTAGAGATAAATGAAACATCAAAACTGTGGTAAATATTTAAGGTGTTCTGACAGGTTATCCTGGCATTAAAACATTTCCTCTCTCTCTCTCTCGCTCTCTCTCACTTACTCGCTCTCGCTCTCGCTCTTGCTCTCTTGCTTTCTCTGTCTCTGTCTCTCTCTGTCTCCCTGTTTCTCTCTCTCTCTCTCTCTCTCTCTCTCTCTCTCTCTTTCTGTGTATCCCTCTATCTCTGTCTCTGTCTCTCTGTCTCTGTCTCTTTTTCTTTCTTTCTCTCTCTGAATATTGCATGCAATGTATAATAAGACACAGATAGGAGAACAATGTGTCACTGTGACATGACATAAGGCCACATGGACACTAAGATGCCCTGACAATCTCATATGTGAGACAGCTCCCCCTCCATTTGTATCTTTCTTTTCAAAATCATTCCCTGTGTTAAAGCCTGCTCCTAGATACTGAACACTAAGGAACCGATGACTAAAGGTAGCCAGGTCAGACTGCGATGTGGGGGGGGGGCGGTTATATGGGAAAGGGAAAAATGGGACTACAAAACAAGTTTAATTGCCCTTATGAAAGGATGTCGCACAATAATACCTCCACTATAGTTTTGAAACATAATTCTTAAAATGGATTTGCTAAATTTAAGTCCAATTTAACTGAAATTTTTTAGGGAGAGAGTTGTCTCCAACACCATTTCTGTAGCTTGGGTTGAGGGTATTGAACTGGTAATGGTAAGCAGTGCAGTTCTGGAAACAGATCCGCGTAAACCAGGTGAAGATTCTGACAAGAAGTACAGTGCAGAGACTCCTTGCATCACTGTAACTGCGTGGGTGTCGCCTTGCGAAGTCAATTTCTGCTCCAAAGAAAGTGCTATTATTCTATCAAATGAAAGGGCATGTCTTTTCACAGTGCAAAATATTTTGGCAAAGTTGCGGGTGTCTTTAGGTTTTTACTCTGAAGAGTATGCAGAGTATAAATCACCTAGCAACCACTGGGTACCAGTAGAAAACTAACTTGTACAAATCGCCGCAAACCAACACCAGCTCCAAAAGGAGCAATTCTCTTCTCTTTTAGTAATTAAGCATTCAAACCAGTAAACAGCTTGGTTGGAATGATTTTATGACAAATGACCGAGAGCATATCAACCGTAAAACTCAGCTCTGCAAAAATCCCTCAAGCCCAGGAAAGTCAATCAATGTAGAGCAGGCAGCAGTAGAAGCATTCTTTCAGTCTGCACCACATAAATCCAAGGGGGCTGGAATTGCTCCACTAACTTTGACACAGGAAACGAGAAAGGAAGGGGCAGGCGGGTGTCGAGGAAGCCAAGGAAAAGAAAAAGAAAAAGCTCAGAAGAGCATCTTGCCTCCCTTCCGATCTGTGCTGCTTCTATAAACATGAGGAAGACACCAAGTTGCACTGCTTCCATGAAAACAGACATACCAAGTATTTAAAGGGAAGAAAGATGTAAAGAGACCCAGATTAGGTATCTGTAGGAGGCGGGCTGGGTTATGGCAAGATGATCGTGCTGCCAGTGTGGTTCCTCACGCATCTTTGAATTGAATAGTGGATGCTCAATGCAAGGGGCGTTGCTTTAGCTCAGTCTAATGCTGCTCATGTGATTGTCAGCATTTGCATTTTATTTTACAACATTTTATAATGAAATTTTTCAAAGATACAACAAAGCTCATACAACTTCACAACACATAATCCACTTAACTAGTTTGTGCATCCTATTAGTGTTTTTGTTTTGCTTGTTTTAAATCAGACTTTCAAGAAATGTAAAATAAGTTTATTTTTAGTGAAGGCATAAGACACAGAAATGTTGGCTATTAATGAGTGCATGCAATGTTTTGATACAGATATGCTCCATGTGATATTTAATTCAGATGAGATTGCGTGCATTCAGGGTGGTATGGCCATAGATGATATTTAATTCAGATGAAGTATATTTCCTCAAATATTTATCTTATTTTTGTGGTAAAAATTCCCGAAGTCCTTTCCTCTACTTCTTAAAAATCTGTGGTAAATTATCACTATGTATTGACACTCTAGTAAGCAATAGCGCACCAGAAGTTCTCACGCCCATCTTACTCTTAGTATCCATCGATAAAAACTTGTCCACCTGGGCTGGGGAGATAGCTCAGCGGTCTAAGCACCTGCCTTGCAAGTACAAGGACCTGGGTTCAATCCCGGTGCTACATGCCATGCCAGCCCTGGAACCCCAGGCATGTTGTGCCAGCCCTGAAAACCTGGCATGGTGATACATGCCTGCAATCCCAGTACTGGGAAGACACAAGGACCACTACAAGTCCAAGCTGCATAATGAGACCATGTACTAAATAAATAAATAAATAAATAAAAGATTAAGCAAAATAAAACAACTTCTATATGCTTCTTTCTTTTTTAGCTTTCTTAGTCTTCCTCTGGTGCCCATCATTTTCTCAACTTCTTCTCTATTTTTTGTCTTTTTGAGACAGGGTTTCACTATGCAGTTCAGTCTGCCTTGAACTCATTTTGTAATCCAAGTCGGCCTCCAACTCACAGCAATCCCCAGCCTCCGCCTACCAAGTGTTGGGATTATAGGTGTGCACCACCATGCCCGGCTCAATTTTTATCAAAGCAACTTTCATAGAGTTGCATATAAGCAAGATCACTTATTTCACTGAATCTAATGTAGCTCCATTCCATCTATCCTGTCCTATTTTGTCATACTTGCTTTACCTCAGGGATTTCCATCTGTCCATCCTATGCAACCGCAGGATACTTTACTTTTACTTTATCTAAACATACATTTTAGGTATCATTGAAGACCCTCTAAGTACTTCTGCAAGCAAGACCTTCACTTAATTACCACACTGAAATAGTTCACATTAAATTTGCACAAAATTCCAAAAAGCTCACATACTTTAAAAATATACTTTTCCTTCTCCAAAGCAACAAGTTGAAAATTTTATGTACACACGGCTTACAAAAGCATTGGCAATAGGGAGATAAAGATTCTGTAAGAGAAATTGAAAAAATGAAACCCAGTGTTCTATAAAGAAGTGAGCAGAGAGACAGAATAAAGAATCCAGGACAGGGAAAAAGAGGGTCCATTTAGAGCAGAAAACACGGAAATAAAGTTTGATGATTTGGATACCAGCTTGAAAGGGTGAAAGTCAGGAAGTAAGGAAAGCTGAAGAAAGGAAGTCAAAACCAAAACCAAGATAAATGCTCACATTGCACGAAAGGAACACACACAAGGCATTCGTATTGCAGTTGCTACTGGCATCCTAGGGCAGGAACTTAGAAGAAAATTATTGCACAATGCAATGAAAGGCCGAAGGAAGTTTACAGAGCTCAGGTTGGAGGTGCTACACTTCCTCCTGATTCAGAATGTATCAATTCTCTGCCAAAGGTGGACAAATATAGGGAAAATTTGGCATCCAGCCAACAGCAAGGTCCAGCTCTGGAAAGCGCACTTTAGCATCTCTAAATGCTTGAGCAATGGGGACCTCTCACTTCTTTGCATTCAGTTGCTCGGTCCCTTCTCCCTACTTTTCTTATACGGAGGAAGCATATTAATTAGACTGAGAGCATACAATTTCACCCAATAATGCCAAAGTTATTGGAGGATTGGAGCGCACCCAAATTTCATTTCAACCTATCACTTCAATTTTATAAATGACAAATCAATATTTCTAATACTTTTCTATCTTAATGCTTTCTGATGGAATAGAGCCGGCACATCTTGCAAGAAATATGCAGATTACTCAGACTACACTTTGAACATAATGGGATGCAAAACATTCATTTTATGGTATGTGCAGGCAGTGGGTCACCACAGTAGATGGACGCTCCGCAGGAGGTAGAGAAATTAACACCTTTCTAACACTGAAAGCAGTGGTGACTTGTTACTAAGCCACCTATTCCAACTGGGATCCCATTAAAGTGCTTTATTTGAGGGCAAGGACATAAAATCTCAATTAAAAATATTGTTTGTTAAAGCCTGGATTCATGCTGGCACCCGTGGAAATTTCATATGAACCAGCAGCACATCCCCATCTAAAATTCAATTATGTAAGTCCAAGATCGTAGCTGGTCTGAGACAGCTTTGTTATGAAAATAATAGCAAGTGGGTTGTGATAATCACCCATTCTTCATAAGATCAGGGGGGCAGTAAACAGTGCAAGTTCAACACCTGGAATTGTCGCTCTTGGCTTTACCAGCTCATACATTTTAAGTAGCAAGCTGATGATAACCAGTGAACTAAAGAAACAAATCATTGTTATTGGATTTTTTTTTTTTGCCACTTTATGCAGTGTAAAACATGAAAAGTCCCAAACTCCAAAATCAGATATACAGAGCAAGTACCATGTATTCTACATTTGTAGTGCTTTACCCAGCTATTTATTCCATAAGTATTTCACTTCAAAGTAAGGCAAAGATGAAACCCAACATAGAAAATCAGGGTGTTTTCATGCACCAATGAATAAATTTCCAAAGACAAGGGCTACATGCCTTCCTATAACATTCTAGCTAAGCTTCTTCTTTGTGGGTGCAACTCTGAATTCTTCCTTCTGCTTTAGTGTCAGCCACATTACTTCCTGCACATCTACAATGTTTTTTCCTTAGCTACTTCCTCCTTCTAGCCAATAAAAGGCACTCCTTATAATATCCATCAGCGTTTGATACCCTCATATTTAAAAACTTCATTTGTCCCTAAGTATTCTGAGTAAAATTTAAGTGTGTGACATTACAGGGCAAAAGACCTGGCTGTTATCTTCCTATTCAAGGCCATTTCCTTTGCTGCTTGACATAGCCACTCTGCCTTCCCCCACTGATATGCTCTTAGGTCTTTTTCAAACCAGGGAGTTGCTGTGTTCTTTAGAGATTCCTTCCCTGTGTTTATTCAGCTAGAATCTTCATGTTACTAGGGTCTCTCTGTTTACATGGGTTCTTCTTACACTACCAGTCTCCAGCAAGCTTATTTGCAACAAACACTGCTCTATCTTTCACTATCTTTCACTATGTCAATACTCTGGCTACTTCATCAAACATATCCTCTTTCTTATTCTTTGTTGACATTTTTTCCTGTTTCCAGCACTAGTTAGGCACCATCTTAGCCTACTGCAGAGAGTATGACCCTCACAGCATCAAGACATGGTAACTAGATAAGTGGATGAATGAATGAGCAAATGAATGAATGCCCTGTCCCCAACACCACAGCATGTATCACTTCTTCTTTGATCTAAATGTTTGCTTCATATCCCTCATAGTGATGGACAAAGTATACATTTAGAGACCATACTCTGGTCACCAATTTATTTTAACATACTTTCACTCCTGAAAAAATACTGGTGACATCATAGCAAAAATATATGCCAAAAATGTTAAACTTTAGTTTAAAGAAGAACATTCTAGCAATCTGAAAATATAAATTACTCTCAAGTGAGCCTGGTGTCAGCTCCTGTTGCTATTGTAAGTCTGACTACAACTAAGTGCCTCAATGTTATAATATCGCATCCCTCACCAAGTTCCTCTCTCTGGCCCATTATTGAAACCAAGAGGATCTGCAAGGCAATGAGAATCATTCAATACAAATGACTTAACCACTACTGATAAATTTATCTTTAACAAATGCCTCTGGTAGTGTCTAGGACTCAGCAGGTTTTGTTAATTTTTTTCCTTCTTTGGATCCCATTTTACTTTCTTTCGCACACCATTGAATGTAAATACAACACCTTTCTTCTGTTAGATTTTTTTTTTCTTTGCAGAACCAGGGATTGAACTCAGGCCCTTGAGCTTGCCAGGCAAGTGCTTGCCCCCACTTGCAGTCCTGGCAGTAACAGAAACCTATATGCCTCGATGGTACTCTTCTTGTTGGCCCCTGGATGATAGTTGCATCGATTTCAAAGATGTCCTCCCCACTCCAGACTCTCAGAGAAGAAAATTCATAAGACTCGGAGAGCACATGCTTTTCATTTGTGGGCCCACCTACTCCCCAACACCCTGAGACAGTCAACTCAGCCCTTATAGTTGAAGGATGTAGAGAAAGAGAAGGCTTTAAGAAATGTGCTTCCTGCTGATGATTATTCCAAGGGAGACAGCATGAGGAAATGAAAACGTTTCACATTGCATTCTTCAGTGATTTTAATCATAAGGCTACGGTGTGGACAGTGAAACACTTCGCAAGTCACTGTTATTCTTAAGCAAGAATTTGTACACTGTAACTCTGTAAGGCTTATTGCTTGCTTAGGTCAATGATTTGTTACCTTCCAATATACTGACTAGGAAAGAGGTTCTAGGAGATGATGAACATATACAAGGTCTACAAATTTCACAACAAAGGGAAAGGGGAAACAATTTTGAAATCAGCTTGGCTGCCCATTGGGTGTGTGATCAAGCTTTTTAAATTTCCTGGACCTCACAACCCACATTTGTAAGCCCAATAAAATATAAGTCCCATCTCCCAAGGTGGTATTGAGTATAAAGCACCTGAATAACAGTAAGAAAAAGAATTAGCATATATTAAGTATTTCCTGGGGGAAGACATTACAGCTCACTGTGGACCACATACCATGGGAAATGTCACATATATGTTTCTGTTCTACCCTTGCACTGTGTGTATGTTATTACTGACCTGCAGTATCAGTAAGGAACCAGACTCAGAGAACATGGCAACTTCACCAATCAGGATCTTACATTAAATATATGGCACAGCCACGACCCACATCCAGGTATGGCCCCCTGGAATCTTGTAAGTATGTATTGGCCTCTAATACAATTACTGAGCTATAGACAGAAGGATAACACTGCTCAGGAATAACCAGATGAACCACTCATCTCATATATTCACATCTTTTACTCTTTCCTTTCAAAGCTATTGATGCCAAAATTGTCTTCTGTGATTCTTGTTCTCCCTTAGACAACTGGGGACCTTGCCAAGTTTTGCTCATTGCTGAAGCCCTAGCGTCTAGGAGGTAGTCAGTAGAGGATGAAAATAAGGTAAATCATTACCAACTATAGTAATTCTTGTATATTTAAACCAAGTTCATGTATTCCATGCTTCAAATAATATTTACATTCATCATGCATATATATGTTTCTGTGCATAGACAGGAGGGAAAAGAGGAACGGAGGGAAGAATAAAGAGAAAAAACATGGAGATGAGAGAAAACAAAGTGAGGAGGCAAGAGGAGGTGAGGGGAAAGGAGAGAAGAAAAAGGAAGCTGAATCTATATACCTTGGTACTTATGCACAGCATGTCCCTTAAACCCTAATGGCGTTCAATTAAATAGGCATTTATTGCCTAATTGAGATGCTAGTAAATCACGTCATAAATAACATTAAAAAATCCTACCAGATACTAATTAGGCACACAAGTTTAGATTCTACAAGAAGGTCTCCATAAAACGGTGCCATAAAAAAGTGTCACTAGTGGTGGGAAAATCCACCAATTCACACAACCCCAGTTTTGTGCTCTCCATGTATTTTAAAAGGGAAGGGAGTGGAAAATACAGCCCAGTCTCATGATGCTGATCTGACAGAATGTTATGCTTTGTTTTGTTTTTACCAGCTATACAACTGTGGGGCTATAAGATATGGATTGCCTATGAAAGTTTTATGTTGGAAAAATGACTTGAAATGGTGGGTAGAGTCTGGGGATAACTCATGACTCACACATCTCTGGGGCTTGTAGGCAGACAACTCCCAGTAATCTATTCCTGGGTGGTAATCTCTAAGAGGAAGATGGTCCCCCACAAAATACATTCATTCTTATGCAAAGGAGATGGGGATCAGAAGGACAGAGTTTGGTATGGTATGATCCAGCAAGTCCTTTTTTAAAAAAAAAAAAAAAATGACATCTAAGATTTTTAAGACGAAAAGTAACAGAAGACAAGGAAAGTACCACTTTAAAGAGTGATCCTGATCGGTGTAACAACTTGCTTCCTACATGTCCCAGGTGACAAAGTGGTAAGTCAGGAGATCATGAACGATTCCCCTTATCTGGCATTTTCCACGCATTGTCTCTGTTGCAGGGACATTCTGAGCTCTGTAAGAATGTGTGTGGGGGGTAATTCAGACACCTACAGGGAGAATGCCTGCAGACAGGCAGTAGGCCCTGGGGAAGTATGGGATCAGAGTTTGCACGTAAGGAAAACATCTGCTTGAAATTTGCTACATACTCTGAGAAGACAACTGGGTGATGGCATTTCCAGTAGCTACACATCAATTGTTGAGTTAATGTGGTTCCTAACCCTCCCCCTATGACCATACAGGACAGGAACAGTTCTGATATTTTAGTCACAGATGTGAGCATTTCTCTTTGCTATGTTATATATACCTTCTGCATCAATGAGGTGAAGATAGGAATTCACAATTAATTTAAAATGGTTGAGGACTAGCAAGTCAACACCATCACCACTACACTGATGACTGTAGCTATAGGTTGAATCTGGAAACCATATTCATCTATCCCCCAATTTTTCTTCTACTGCATTTATAAACCAAGTAGAAACCAGTCTTTCCACCTATGCAAGTGATATTTGGACACTGTCTACTCAAGAATTCTTTCATTTCTCCTTCAGAGTGTAGTAATTACATATCTTTTAGCAGATGAGTCCAAGTATGTTTTTTTAAAAAATACTTATTACAAATGGTATTTTTAAGTTATACTTTCTAATCGTCCTAAATTATAAAGGTGCAGTTGACACATATGTAAATACTGCATAAATTCAGTTGTTAGTCCCAGTAGTGTTTTTAAAGATGATATCAAATTTTCTGCATAGATGATTATCCATGAATGAAAACTATTTTATCTCTTCCTTGTCAAAGCAGATGCATGTTATCTATTTTTATTGTTTTACTGAACTGGCTAGAACTTTCCTCAAAATGTGGAATAAAAGTCATGAAAAGAGATAAATTTTCCTTCTTCCTAATGTTTGAAGGAAACACCAGTATTTCCCTATCAAACCTTGTGCCAGCTGATATTCTGTACAATCATCTAAATCATACTGAGATATTTCGTTTTTTGCTTCATTGAGTTTTTAATTAGGAATGAATGTTGGATTTTAGCCAAAAGCCTTTTCTGTGTCTATTAAAATATTATTTTAGTAATATTGTAAATTATATAGGTTGATTTTTCAAAATTAACATCATCTTTAAAGTTTCAGAACAAAATAAACTTTTAATGGGAGAGTATCTTTTTATATACTAGTGGATTTGATTTGTTTGCTAACTTTTGCTTTGAATTTTATGGGGTATTAGTCTACAGTTTTTAGGTATGTTTTTCTAGCTTTGGTATCAGAGTACTGCTTGCTTCACAGAACGAATTGTGAAGAACTGGTTCTTTTTTCATTTTGTAAGTGATAATCATGTATAATGCATAAATGAAATAATCTGGTCTTGGAATATTCTTTTTTGTTTTGTTTTGTTTTGTATTTTAGGGAAGGGTATACAGGGTTTTCAGGGCCTCACTACTAGACTGGACTTGTAGTGATCCACCTGTTTACAGCCTCCCGAGAGCTGGAATTACAGGCATGCGCAACCACACCCGGTCTCAATTGCAGTCTCAGTGCGCCCCGGGAGTGGGGCTGGCAGGCAGGCCTGGGGATTAAACCCTCTGCCTCTGCGTGGAATATTCTTTTTTCTTGTGAGAAAATTTTCACTATAGATTTAATTTATTTAATAGATACCAGGCAGTTCAAATACTATTTCTTCTTGATTGAGCTCATTTAGTATATCCATTTCAAAGAATCTATCAACTTAATCCATAAATATTGATTTCATGAATAAAATTATTTATAATATTTTCTTATCATTATTTGCATATCTCTGAATTTTGTATCAATTCTTCTCTGATCTTTTTCTTTTCATCCCTACTAGTGGTAATTTTCACTTTAGCTCTTCTTTCCTAAGTCAAGCTGGTTTTGTTGATTTTACTGATTTTTCTCAAGTACTCGGGTTTTGGTTTCATTTATTTTCTCTGTTTTATAGTTCTCTTATATTTTATTGATTTTCACTCTGATTAGTATTATTTCCTTGCTTCTACTGAATTGGAGTTTAATCTGCTTCTTCTTTATCAATGAAGTGATGGATTTAAAAATATTTTTTCCTGACTCTACTATGGCTATTTAAAGCCCTGAGTTCCTCTCTCCTCAAAGTTCAGTAACATCACACAAAATCTTACAAACTGAATGTTTATTTTGTTAAGGATTTCCACTTAGATGTCTTCTTTCCTTTTTAACCCATTTGTAACTTCGTATGTTGTTTATTTATTTGGTGTTCTGAGATTTTACTTTCAATTTTTGATTATTTCTAATTTAATTCCATTGTGTGCAGGCAAAATATCCTCTGATTCCAAGTCTATTAATTTTTAATAGGGCAGTCTAGAATAGAATCTCTCTAAGGCCTTATATTTTATTCATTTTAAGTCTCTGTCTTCTAACTGAGTATATTTAGATCCTTCATATTTAATGTCATTATTGGCAGGGTTATGTTTGAATCTGTCATCTATTTGTGTTCTACTTCTCCCATCTGTTCTTAGTTTCTTCTCACTTTTTCTTTTTTTGCTGTTAGATTGATTCCATTGTGATATTTTTGTAACATTTTATTTTGAAATTATTATGGATTCACAGACAATTATAATAATAGCACACAGAGTTACTTTCCCCCACCCAGTTAGTGACATCAGCAATTCACTGGTTAGCAATGAATGTGTTTACATATTCAGACATATGAATCTAGAGTACAATATCATAACCAGGCATTGGCATTGACACAATGTTTCAGGACAGATTTATGCCTTTTGGTCATGCATAGATTTCTGTGTGTGAGTGTGCTTGATTGATTGATTGATTGATATTTTTGAAACAGAATTTGGCTACATAGCCCAGGTTGGCTTAGAATTTGTGTGAAGCCTCCTGCTTCAGCCTCTGGAGATCTGGGATCACAAGCGCTCACCCCCACGCCCAGCAATCATGTGTACATTTCTGTAGCTATCAGAATCAGGACTCAGAACTGGTATTTTCCTTGCGCAGGGTCTTTTGATCACATTAATCTCTTTCTTGACTGCCATACTGGCAATCACTAAATGCATTCTCCATCTTTATAATTTTGTCATTTTGGGGATGTTATGCAATGAACTGTGCTGTATGTGACCTTTTCATATTATTTCATTTGTCATTCAGTGAAATATGTTTGAGAGGTATTAAAGTTATGTTCTTTAGTTCACTTTTGAAATGGTAAGTAGTTTAGAGTATAAGTGTTCCCAGTCTCTATAACCATGTGCTATTGTAGAACTTTTGGTTCTTTTGAGTTTCTGAGTTTTATAAATAAAACCCCTAAGAATTCTATAGAGGAGTGGGGGGGGGGTGTGGGTGTGTGTGTGTGCGCACGCACCCCTGTGTGTTTATTACCCACGTGTCATGTGTGGATATACATTTTCAGTTTTATGGGACAAAAACATAGAAGTAATTGTTGGCTCATGTGGTAAATGTATGTTTGTTTTCTCTAAGAAACTGCCAAACTATTTCCAGAAGGGCTGAATCATTACATTTCCACCAGCGTGCATGAGAGATCTAGTTTCTCTGCATCCTTTGTAACCGTGCAGTATTGCTTCTATTTTTAATTTTATCTGATATGTATGTAACGATATCTCATTATATTCTTAATTTGCATTTCCCTAATAACTAGTGATGTTGAACATCTTTTTATATGCTTATTTGCATCCACATATCCTCTTTGGTGAAATGTCTCCAGTCTAATTTTCTAGTTGGATTTGTATAAATTCTTCACTTTTTAAAATACACAAATAGGGGCTGGTGAGATGGCTCAGTGGTCTAAAGCACCTACTTAGAACAAGCTTAGC
>NDGM011257776.1:0-42787 GCA_002564305.1 Octomys mimax
GAAAGAGTGCTGTCTTTCCTTGTACGCGGGTGCATATGACTGCCCTTCTTCCCAAAGAAGCTGGAGCTTAGCTGGCTGTTCTTCATTCTGAATTCACACTTAGAAACACAAAGCATGGAGCAAAATCCAGCAGCTCTTCTTGGATCCTAGATGTGTAGAACGTATTTTTCCCTGAGTTCCCATAGGAATGAATGGGAGAGAGAACATCCCTCTCTAGTTCCTCTGCTTTATGAGCTGGAAAGTCACCAACTTCATGCGTACTTCGTCTTAGTAAACTGTATGAGTTGCCTCTATTGGCAAAGTGGGGCTTTCTGAATTACTTCTGTTTCCACGTGACATTTTAGCCAGAGTGCTGTGTTTCGCTCTATGTGCTAACACGCATGAGTGCACTGCTTCCCAAAGAAGCTGAAGCTTAGCTGGCTCTTGTCCTTTCAGAACTCACACTTAGAAACACAAAGCATGGAGCAGAAATGAGCATTTCTTCTTGGCATCCTAGATGATTATAACAAGTTTTCCCATCAGTTACTGTAGGAATGAATGTGAGAGAAAATATCCTTCTTTAGTGCCTCTGTAGTATGAGCTGGAAAGTCATCAAATTCACACATACTCTGTCTTAGCAAATTGAATGAGTTGCGACTCTTGGCACAGTGTGGCTTTGTGATTTACTTCAGTACCCAAGTGATGTTTTTGCCAGAGTGCTGTCTTCCACTGTATGAGGGAACAGGCATATGAGTGCCCTGCTTCCGAAAGAAGCTAGGGCATAGCTGGATTTTCCCTGTTCAGAATTCACACTTAGAAACAGAAAGCATGAAACAGAAAGCAGAAGCTCATCTTGGAAATCTAGGTGCTTAGAACATGTTTTCCCTTCAGTTCCCATAGGAATGAATGGGAGAGAAAACATCCTTCTTTAGTTCCTCTGTAGTATGTCTGGAAAGTCAATATATTCACACATATTCTATAGTAGCAAACTGAATCAGTTGCCACTTTTGGAATAGTGGCGCTTTGGGAATGACGTCAGTTCCCACGTGAAGTTTTAGCCAGAGTGCTGTGTTTTGCTCTATGAGGGAACCAGCAGCATACAATTGATCTGCTTCCCAAAGAAGCTGCAGCATAGCTGGCTGTTCTAAGTTCAGAACTCACACTTAGAAACACAAAGCATGGGACAAAAACCACCAGCTCTTCTTCAAAACCTAGATGTTCAGAATGTGTTTTCTCCTCAGTTCCCATAGGAATGAATGGGAGAGAAAGAATCCTTCTCTAGTTCCTCGGCAGAAAGAGCTGGAAAGTCAGAAATTTCACGAATGCTTTATCTTAGCAAAATGAATGAGTTGTCACTCCTGGCCCACTGAGGCTTTGTGTATTACTTCGTTTCCTATGTGACCTTTAAGCCAGAGGACAGTGTCTCACTGTATGTGGGAACAGACATATGAGTGCCCTGCTTCTCAAAGAAGCTGGAGTTTAGCTGGCTGTTATCCATTCAGAACACACTAAGAAAAACAAAGCGTGGAGCAGAATCCAGCAACTCTCCTTGGAAAGCTAGATGCTCAGAATGTGTTTTCCCCTCAATTCCCCTAGAAATGAATGGGAAAGAAAACATCCTTCTGTAGTTCCTCCGCAGTATGAGCTTGAAATTCAAAAACTTTACGACTGCTTTCTCTTGGCAAACTGAATGAGATGTCACTCTTGACACAATGGGCTTTGTGAGTTACTTCACTTACCAAGTCATGCTTTAAAAAGAGTGCTGTGTTTTGCTGATGCAGACATATGAGTGCCTTGCTCGCCAAAGAAGCTGGAGCTTAGCTGGCTGTTCTCCATTCAGAACTCTAACTTAGAATCAAAAAGCATGGTACAGAAACCAGAATCTCTAATTGGAAACTTAGATGTGTAGAATGTGTTTTCCCTCAGTTCCCATACTAATGAATGGTAGAGAAAATATCCTTCTCTAGTTCCTCTGCAGTACAAACTGTGAAGTCAACAATTTCATGCATTCTTATTCTTAGCAAACTGAATGAGATTCTAGTCTTGACCCTGCAGAGCTTTGTGAATTACTTTGTAACCCACGTGACATTATAGCCAGAGTGCTGTTTCCCGGTATATGGGAACAGGCATATGAGTGCCTTACTTCCCAAAGAAGCTGTACCTTAGCTGGTTGTTCTCCATTCAGAGCACACACTTAGAAACACAAAGAATGGAGCAGAAACCAGCAGCTCTTTTTCAAAAGCTAGATGCTTCAAACGTATTTTCCCCTCAGTTCCTATAGTAATGAATGGGAGAGAAAATATCCTTCTTTTGTTCCTCTGCAGTATGAGCTGTAAAGGCACCAACGTCATGCATGCTCTCTCTTAGCAAACTGAATGAGTTGCCACTCTTGGCACAATAGGTACTTTTGAAGTACTTCTGTTCCCAAGTGAAGTTTTCATTACAGTGCCGTATTTTGCTATATGCTGGAAGAGGCACATGTGTGCCCTCTTTCCCAAGGAAGCTGTAGCTTACCTGGTTGTTCTGCATTCAGAACTCACCATGAAACACCTTCTTCATGCATGCTTTCTCTTAACAAACTGAATTTCCACCCTTGGCACAGTGGGCTTTGTGAAATACTTCATTTCCCATGTGACATAATAGTCAGAGTAGTCATAATAGTCATAATAGTCAGGGAAGAGGCATATGAGTGCCCTGTTTCCCAAAGGACCTGGAGCTTAGCTGGCTGTTCTCCTTTCAGAATTCACACATAGAAACACAAAGCATGGAGAAGGAACAAGCAGCTCTTCTTAGAAACCTAATGCTTAGAACATGATTTTCCTTCAGTTTCCATAGGAATGAATAGGAGAGAATACCACCTTCTCTGGTTCCTCTTCAGTACGAGCTGGAAATTCACCAACTTCACACATGCTTCTCTTAGCAAACTGAATGAGTTGGAGCTTTTCGCACAATGGGGCTTTGTGAATTACTTCGTTTCCCAAGTGACGTTTTAAACAGAGTGCTGTGTTAAGCTGTATGCGGGAACAGGCATACGAGTGCCCTACTTTCCTAAAGAAGCTGGAGCTTATCTGGCTGCTCTCCCCTCAGAATGCACACTTAGAAACACAAAGCATGGAACAGAAACCAGCAACTCATCTTCAAAACCTAGATGCTTACAACGTGTTTTCCCCTCAGTTACCTTAGAAATGAATGGGAGAGAGAAAACATTCTTCTCTACTTTCTCTGCAGTACTAGCTGGAAATTTACATACTCTCATCAAACTGAATGAGTTGCCACTCTTGGCACATTGGGGCTTTATTATTTACTTCTGTTCCCACTTGATATTTTAGCCAGAGTGCTGAGTTTCACTGTATGCGGTAACAGGCATATGAGTGCCCTGCTTCCAAAAGTAGCTGGAGCTTAGCAGTTCTCCCTTCAGAACTAACACTTAGAAACACAAAGCATGGAGCAGAAAACAGCAGTCCCTCCTTGAAACTTAGATGCTTAGAATGTGGTTTTCCCTCAGTTCCCATAGGAATGAGAGAGAAAATATCCTTCTCTAGTTCCTCTGAAGTACAAGCTGAAAAGTCACCAACTTCACACATACTTTCTCTTAGCAAACTGAATGATTTTCCACTGTTGCCACAGTGGCGCTTTGTGAATAACTTCGCTTCCCAAAGTAATGTTTCAGCTTGTGCACACTGTTTCACTGTGTGCAATACAGGCATATGAGTGCCCTGCTTTCCTAAAAAGCTGGAGCTTAATTGGCTATTCTCCATTCAGAACTTATACTTAGAAACACAAAGCATTTTGCAGAAAGAGGCAGCTCTTCTTAGAAATCTAGAAGGTTAGAACTTGTTTCCCCTCAGTTCTCATAGAAATGAATAGGAGAGAAAACATCCTTTTCTAGTTCCTCTGCAGGAAGAGCTGGAAAGTCAAAAAATTCATGCATGTGTTCTCTTAGCAAACTGAATTAGTTGCACTATTGACACAGTGGAGATTTTTGAATTTCTTATATTCCCAAAGTGAAGTTTCAGCCAGATTTCTCTGTTTTGCTGTATGCGGAAAGAGGCTTATGAGTGCCCCCCTTCCCAAAGAATCTGGAGCTTAGCTTGGTGTTCTTTTTTCAGAACTCACACGTAGAAAGACAAAGCATGGAGCAGATACCAGCAACTTTTCTTTGAAACCTAGATGTTTAGCACGTGTTATCCCTTCAGTTCCCATAGGAATAAATTTTAGAGAAATCATCCTTCTCTAGTTCCTTTGCAGTATGAGCTGGAAAGTCACCAACTTCAAGCATGCTTTCTTTTAACGATCTGAATGAGTTGCTACACTTGGCACAGTGAGTCTTTGTGAATGACTTCCTTTTCCAAAGACACGCTTTAGTCAGGGTGCTGTGTTTTTGCTGTATGCGGGAACACGCATATGAATGAACTGCTTCCCAAAGAAGCTGAAGCTTAGCTGGCTGTTGTCCATTCACAACTCATACTTAGAAACACAAAGCATGAAGCAGAAACCAACAGCTCTTCTTGGAAACCTAGATGATTACAACGTGTTTTCCCCTCACTTCCCATAGGAATGAATGTGAGAGAAAACATTCTTCTCTAGTTCCTCTGCAGGATGAGCTGGAAAGTCACCAACTTCACGCATACTCTCTCTTAGCAAATTGAATGCGTTGCCATTCTTGGCATAGTGTTGCTTTGTGAATTACTTTGGTTCCCAAGTGATGATTTTGACAGAGTGCTGTGTTTCACTGTATACGGGAACTGGCATACAAGTGTCCTGCTTCCCAAAGAAGTTGGAGCTTAGCGAGTTCTTCTCCATTCAGAACTCACAATTCGAAACAGAAAGCATGGAACAGAAACTGGCATCTCTTCTTGGAAACCTAGATGCTCAGAATGTGTTTTCACATCAGGTCCCATAAGAATGAATGGGAGAGAAAACATTATTCTCTTGTTCTTCTGCAGTACGAGCTGGAAAGTTATGTACTTCACGCATGCTTTCTCTTAGCAAACTAAATGAGTTGCCACACTTGGCAGAGTGGCCTTTTTGAATTACTTCACTTCTATGTTATAGAAAGAGTGCTGTGTTTCACTGTATGACTGAACAGGCATATGAGTGCCCTGCTTCCCAAAGAAGCTGGAGCTTTCTTGGCTGTTCTCAGTTCAGAAATCTAAGTTAGAAATGAAAAGCATGGAGGAGAAAGAAGCAGCTCCTCTTGGAAACCTAGATGCTTAGACTATTCTTCTCCTTCAGTTCCCATAAGAATGAATGGAATAGAAAATATCTTTCTCTTATTCCTTTGCAGTATGAGCTGGAAAGTGAACAATTTCACGCATTATTTCTCTTAGCAAACTGAATGAGTTGTCACCCTGGCACAGTAGATTTTTGTGAATTATTTCAGTTTCCAAAGAGATGCTTCTAGTGCCCTGCTTCCCAAAGAGCTGAAGCTTAGCTGGCTGTTCTCCATTCAGAATGCACACTTCGATAAACAAAACATGGAGCAGAAACCAGCAGCTCTTCTTGGAATCCTAGATGCTTAGAACCTGTTTTCCCCTGTTCCCATGGGAATGAATGGGAAAGAAATTATCCTTCTCTAGTTCCTTTGCAGCATTAGCTTGAAAGTTTCCAATTTAACCCATGCTTTTCTATTAGCAAACTGAATGATTTGCCACTCTTTCACAGTTGGGCTTTTTGAATTACTTCGGTTTCCAAAGAGAACTTTTCCCAGAGTGCCGTATTTCACTGTAAAAGGGAACAGGCACATGAGTGCCCTGCTTCGCAAAGAAACTGGAGCCTAGCTGGCAGTTCTCATTGAAAATGCACACTTAGAAAGCATGGAGCAGAAACCAGAAGCTCGATTCTTAGAACATGTTTTACCCTCAGTTCCCATAGGAATGAATGGGAGAGAAAACATCCTTCTCTAGTTCCTCTGCAGTACGTGCTGGAAAGCCAACAACTTCATGCATGCTCTCTCTTAACAAAATGAATGAGTTGCCACTCTTGGCACAGAGGGCCTTTTGAATTAGTTCAGTTCCGAAGTGACGATTTAGAGAGAGTGCTGTGTTTCCCTGTATAAGAGAACTGGTTTATGAGTGCCTTCATTCCCAAAGAAGCTGGGTGTTCTGCATTCAGAACTCACAGTTAGAAACACAATGAATGTAGCAGAAACCAGCAGCTATTCTTGGAACACTCTATGCTTAGATGCTGTTTTCCCCCTCAGTCCCCTTAGGAATGAATGTGAGAGAAAACATCTCTAGTTCCAATTCAGTACAATCTGGAAAGTCAACAACTATATGAATGCTTTCTCTTAGCAAAGTGAATGAGTTGCCATTCTTGGCACAATGGGGCTTTGTGAATTGCTTCGGTTCTTAAAGTGATGTTTTTGCCAGAGTGCTGTGTTTCACTGTATGCAGGAACCGGCATGTGATTGTTCTGCTTTCCAAAGAAGTTGCAGCGTAACGGGCTGTTCTCCATTCAGAAATCACACTTTAAAACACAAAGCATGGAGCAAAAATCAACAGCTCTTCTTGGAAACCTAGATGCTTAGAATGTGTTTTTGCCTCATTTCCCATAGGAATGAATGGGAGAAAAATCATCCTTCTCTAGTTCTGCAGTACGAGCTGCAAAGTCATCTATTTCACTCATGCTTTCTCTTAGCAAACTGAATGAGTTGTCACTTTTGGCATGGTGGGCTTTGCGAATTCCTTCGATTCCCAAAGTGATGTTTTAGAAATAGTGCTGTGGTTTGCTGTATGCTTGAACAGGCATATGAGTGCCCTGCTGCCTAAGATGCTGGACCTTAATTGGCTGTTCTCCATTCAGAACACATACTTAGAAACAGAAAGCATGGAGCAGAAAACAGCAGCTCTTCTTGGAAAGTTAGATGCTTCGAATGTGTTTTTCCCTTAGTTCCATTTGGAATGAATGGGAGAGAAGACATCCCTGTCTAGTTCTTCTGCAGAAAGAGCTGTAAAGTCACAAATTTCACACATGGTTTCTCTTAGCAAACTGAATGAGTTGCCACTCTTGGCACAGTAGGACCTTTTGAATTACTTCTGTTCCCAAGTGAAGATTTCATCAGAGTGCTGTGTTTTGCCATATCCTTGAGCAGGCATATGATTGCCCTGCTTCCCAAGGAAGCTGGAACTTAGCTGGGTGTTCTGCATTCAGAACTCATACTTAGAAACACAAAGCATGGAGCAGTATCCTGCCGCTCTTCTTGGAAACCTAGATGCTTAGAAGGTGTTTTTCCCTCAGTTCCCTTTGGAATGAATGGGAGAGAAAACATCCTTCTCTAATTCTTCTGCAATGTGGGCTAGATATTCCCCTACTTCACGCATACCTTCTCTTAGCAAACTGAATGAGTTGCCACTCTCGCACAGTGGTGCTTTGTGAATTACTTCTGTTCTGAAAATGAAGTTTTAGCCAGAGTGCTGTGTTTTGCTGTATGCAGGAACTGGCATATAAGTCCCCTGCTTCCCAAAGCTGGAGCTTAGCTGGTGTTCATTCAGAACTCACACTTAGAAACACAAAGCATCGTGCTGAAATTCAGGAGCTTTCTTGGAAACTGGACACTATCCTACCCCCAAAACAAATATTACCACTAACACTACATCCTAACACTAGCTGTAACTCTAACACTAACCCTAATTCCAAATTTCTTCTAACATTCAGCTTAACCCCAAAACCTAACCCTAGATACTGACCCTAACCCTAATCCTAAACTTAAGTACTAAAGTGAACCCTAACTCTATCCTAATCTTACCCTAACACAAACCCTAACCCTAACACTAACCATAACACTAACCATAACCCTAATTGTAACCTTAACACTAAACATGTCAGGAAACCAAACCCTAACCCTGACCATCACCATAACCATAACCCTAAACCTAACCGTAACAAAAACCACAACCCTAACCATAATGCTAACCCTAACTGTAACCCTAATGCTAACTCTAAACCTAAATCTAACCATAATCATACCCTAATTCTAACCCTAAACTCAATCCTAAATGTCACTCTAATCCTAATCACAAATGTAAACATAACCCTAACTCTGACTGTAAACATAACACGAATCCTTACCCTAACCCTAATACTAAACATAACTGAAACCCTAATGCTAAACATAACCCTAACCCTAACCCTGACGATAACCCTAAGGCTAGCCCTAGCTGTAGCCTTAAACCTAACTCTGACCATAACCATAACCTTAACTGTAACTCTAACCCTAACACTTACTCTAACGGTACCCCTGAACCTATACTAATCAAACCCTAACCTTAACCGTAACTGTCACCCTAACACTAAGCCTAAGTCTAACCCTAACCATTACCCTAACCCTTACCATAAACCTAAACCTAAGCCCCAACACTAACCCTAATCCTAAACATAACTATAAACCAAACCCTAACCCTATCCATAACCCTAATTGTAACTGTAACCCTAACCTTAATACTAACTGTAACCTAAACTCTAATCCTAAACCTAAACCTAACCCTAACCCTAAACAAAAGTCTAACCTTAACTGTAACCCTATCACTAAACCTAACCAGAACCTTAATGGTAACCCTAACCATAAACGTAACTGGAACCCTAATGCTAACCCTAATTATAACCCTAACTTTAACTATAAACCTAAACCAAATCTTAACCCTAAATGTAACCCTAAATGTTATTGTAAACTTAACCCTAATCATAACACTAACCATATCTATAACTGTAACCCTAACCATATCCCTAAGCCTAACCCTAACCATAAATCTGACCCTAACATTAGCCCCAACCATAACCCTAAGCCCTAACACTAACCCTAACCCTAACCATTACCATTACTGTAACCATCATAGTAACCCTAACCCTAACCCTAAACGTAATGCCAACTCTAAATCTAACCCTAAACCTAAATGTAAGCATAACCACAACCTTACTCCTAAACGTAAATGTAACACTAACCCTGAACATGACCCTAAGCCTAACCATTACTCTAATGCTAAGCCTAAAGTTAATCCTAATCCTAGAACTAACCCAAACCCTAACACTAACTGTAATGCTAACACTAAACCTAACCCTAACCATAATCATAACTGTAAACCTAACCCTAACCCCAACCGGAACCCTAAACCTAATCCTAATCCTAACCTGAAACCAAACTCTAACCGTAACCCTAACCATAATCCTAAACCTAAACCTAGCCATAACTCTAACCATAAGCATACACGTAATCATAATGCTAACCTTAACTATAAACATAACACTAAACCTAACCTTAACAGACATTCTAACACTAACACTAACCCAAACCCTAACCGTAACCCTAACCATAAAAATAATGGTAAACATAATCCTTATCCTAACCCTAACTGTGATTGTAACCCTAACTTTAAATGTAACCCTAATCCTAACTCTAACCCTAATTCTAACCCTAACAATAACCCTAACTGTAATGATATACCTCACCTTAACCCTAAACCTAAACATAACCCTAACCATAACCCTGTCACTTACAACAAACCTAAACCTAAACATAACCATTACCCTAATAGGAACCTTAACCCTAACCCAAATAGGAACACCTAACCCTAAAACTAAACCTAACTCTATCCCTAACTCTAACACTAATGGTGAAGGTAATTCTAACCCTAACTTTAACCCTAACCAGAACACTTACACTAACTGTAACCATAACCCTAGCCTGAAACCTAAACCTAACCGTAACCCTAAGCCTAGCACTAACCCTATCAGCAACCCTAAAAGTAACCATAAATGCAACCATATCCCTAACCCTAATTCTAACCGCAAATGTAACATTAAACCAAAACCTAATCCTAACCCTAAAACTAACAGTTACCCTAACCACATCCATAAAGTTAACACTAACCTAAATGTTACCCTAAACCTAAATGTAACTATAACTGTAACACTAACTCTAAACTTAACTCTAATACTAAATCTAACCCTAACCCTAATGGTAACCCTAATCTAATCCTAACCATAACCCTAAACATAACACTAATCCTAGTCCTAAACCTACCTGTAACCTTAATCATTACCCAAACCATATCCATAAACCTCACCCTAAATGGAAACCTAACTTTAACCTTAACCCTAAAACTAAGCCTAACTGTAATTGTAACCATAACCCTAATCCTAACTAATAAAAACTGTAAACAAAACCCTAACCCTAACCATAAATAACCATAACCCTAACCAACTATAAGCCTAACGCTATCACTAATATTAACCTTAACACTAACTTAACTGTAACCTTAACTCTAACCAAAATATAACCCTAGCCCAAACATTAAAACTAAACTTAACCCTAAAGTTAACCATAGCCGTATCCCTAACCCTAACCCTAACTCTAACCCTAACCCTAAATCTAACTATAAACCTAAGCCTAACCCTAATCCTAAACCTAAACATAAACCTAAGCCTAACTCTAACTGTAACAATAAACCTAACCTTAACCTAAACATAAACCCAACCTTAACCTTAACTCTAACCCTAACCCTAATCATAACCCTAAACCTAACCATAGCCATAACTTTAAATGTAACACTAACTGTAACCCTAATGCTAACCCTAACCTAACCATATCACAAACCCTAAACCTAGCTCTAAGTCTAAAACTAACACTAATCTTAATGCTAACCCTAATCCTAACCATAACCCTGATCCTAACACTAACCGCAACACTGTCCCTAACACTAAGCATAGACGTAACCGAACCCTAACTGAAACCGTAACCCTAACCCTAAACACGATCCTATCCCTAAACCTAATTGTAACCCATGCCCTAAACCTAAACCTAATGCTAATCATTACCCTAACCCTAACCTTAAAACGAACCCAAATCATAAACCCAACCCTACACCTAACACTAAACATAACTCTAACCATAAACTTAAATCTAAACCTAAACCTAACCCTAAACTTTACCTGAAAACTTACAGTAACTGTAACCCTGACCATAACCATAACCATAACCCAAAACTTAACCATTACTGTAAATCTAACTGTAATATTAACACTAACCCTAACTCTAACCCTAACACTAACTCTAACCATGACCCCAACCCCTACCCTACTCCTACACGTAATCCTACATGTAAACCTAACTGTAACCTTAACCTTAACAGTGACTGTAAACATAATCCTAAAGTAAACCATAACCCTAACTCTCACCCTAAGTGTAACCATAACGCTAACCATAAACTTAACCCTAATCCTAACTCTAAATATAACCTTAAGCCTAACACTAACCCTAAACCCACACTAACTGTAGCCCTAATCCTAACCCTAACATAAATAGTAACCATAACTCTAACCATAACCATAGCACAAACTGTGTCCCTAATAATGAATGTAATGCTAAACATATATCTATCCTTGAACCTAAACTTAATCATTACCCTAAGAGTAAAGCTAACACTAAACCTAATTGTAAGCCTAAGCCCAACCCTATGTGTAACCCTAACCATAAACTTTAATGTAATCCTAACCATAGCCTAAACACTAACCCTAAACCTAAGCCATACCATAACCATTAATCATAACCATAATGCTAACTCTAAAAATAATGCTAATGCTAACACTAACCATAAACCTCATTGTAAACCTAACCCTAACAGTAACCCTAACTCTAACCCTAAGTGTAACCCTAAGCCTAACACAAACCATAAACCTAAACATAACCATAATAGTAAATCTAACTCTAAACCTAATTATAGACCTAAACCTAACCCTAAACGTAACTCTAATCCTAACACTAACCATAACCATAACCCTAACCCTAAGAGTAAACCTAACCCTAACCCTAACCATAATGCTACACCTAACCCTAACTATAAACCTAGCACAAACATTAAACCTAAAGCTCATTCTAACATAACCGTAACCCCAACCCCAACCTTAGCACTAACCCTAAACCTAATACTAATCATAATGCTAATCCTAACCATAACCGTAAACCTGATCCTAAGCTTAACTGCAACACTATCCCTAACCCTAACCATAAACCTATTCCTAACCCTAACTGAAACTGTAACCCTAAACCTAAACATAACCCTATCCCTAACTCTAATTGTAACCCTTGCCCTAAACCTAAACCTAACCCTAATCATTACCCTAACCCTAACTTGAACCCTAATGTGAACCCAAATCTTAGACTTAATCCTAAACCTAACACTAAACTTAACACTAACCATAAACTTTAAATCTAAACCTAACCCTAACCCTTAGCCGAAAACTTAACATTAACCCTAACTCTAACCCTAACCATAACACTAATGCCAACCCTAACACTAAGACTAAATGTAACCCAAAACCTAATCCTAACCCTAAACCTAACGCTAACTATAATATTAATCCTAACCCTAAATGTAACCCTAACTCTAACCCTAAAATTAACCCTAAATTTGACACTAAACCTAACACTAAGTCTAACCGTAACCCTAAGTGTAACACTAAGAGTAACACTAACAATAAAACTAACTGCAAACCAAAACCTAAACCTAACCATAACCTGAACACTAATCCTCACTGTAAACCTAGCTCTAACCCTAAACCTAAACCTAAAATTACCATAACCCTAACTATAACCCCAACCATAACCCTAAAGTAACCCTGACCTAAAAGTAACCATAACACTAATCCTAACCCTAACCCTAAAACTAACTCTAATCGTATGCCTAATGCTGACCATAACATTAACCATAACTGTAACCCTAATCCTAATGCTAAGTATAACCCTAAGTCTAACTCTAAACCAAACCATAGCCCTAAACCTAATATCAACCCTAACTCTAACACTAACCCTAACCTTAACCCTAACAATAACTTAACACTAACCATAACCATAACCATAACCTTAAACTAACCCTCAACCTAAGCCTAACTATAACCTTAACCTAACACTAAAAATAACCCTCACCCTATTTCTAACACTAAATATTACCCTAACTCTAACTCTAACCCTATATGTAAAACTAACCTGAAACCTAACTGTGACCCTAACCCTATCTCTAAATGTAACCTTCACCCTAACCCTTACCATAACCCTTGCCCTAAACCTAAAACAAAACCTAAGCCTTACCCTAAATGTAACCATAAAACAAACTCTAAACCTCATCCTAATTGTAACCCTAACATTAAACCTAATGGTAACCCTAACTCCAATCTTAATCCTAATCGTAAACTTAACCCTAACACTAACCTTAACTGTAAACTAACCTTAAAGGTAACCATAACTCTAACCCTGAGTGTAACCATAACCCTAACCCCAACCTTAACACTAAAACTGACCCTAAACGTAACCCTAACCCTAAATCTAACCATAACCCTAGTCCTAAACATAACCCTAACCCTAACCTTAACCGAATACATAAACCTAACCATAACCATACCCATAACCCTACCCTAAGCCTAACCCTAACCCTAAGTGTAGCCCTAAAACTATCATAAACATAACCCTAACTGTAATGTAACACTAACAGTAATTGTAAATATACACTTGATACTAACACTAACCCTAACCCTAACTCTAAATGTAACCCTAACTCTAGCCATATCTGTAACCCATCTGTAACCCTAACACTAATCCTAAACCTAATCCTAATGCAAAACATAACCCTAAACCTAACCCTAATACGAACCCTAACAATAAAGCTAACAGTAATCCTAGCCATAACCTAACCCTAACCCTAACACTTACACTCACCATAGGGTTTAGCTAACCCTAAACATAACTGTAAACATAACCCTAAACATAAATGAAACCCTAACACTAACCCTAAACATAAACCTTGCCCTAAACCTAACTGTAACTGTAAACCTAACCCTAACCTTAACATTGACCATAAACCTAACGTTAACCCTAACCCTAACCATAATCCTAAGCCTAACAATAACTGTAAACTTTACCCTAACACTAACTGTAATCATCACCCTAATTCTAAATGCAAACCAAACACTAAACCCTAAATGTAACCCTATGCCTAACCATAACCATAACACTAAACCTAACTGTAACCCAAAGCCAACACACATCATAACCACAACTCTAACTCTATCTATAACTGCAAAACTAACACTAAACCTACACCTAAACTAAACCCTAAACATAACCCTAACATTAAAGCTAGCCGTAATCATAGACCTAAGCCTAAAGCTAACCCTAACCCTAACCCTAACCATAACCTTAACCCTAACTCTAAACCTAAACCTAACCATAACCCTAACATCAACCTTAACCCTAACCCTAACACTAAAGGTAACTATAACTGTAGCCCTAACCCTAAAGCTAACCCTAACCCAAACCAAAACCATAACCTTAATCTTAACTCTAACCATAAACCTAACCATAAACTAAACCCTAACCTTAACCATAACCCTAAATTAATCATAACTGTAAGCCTAACACTAACCGTAAACCTAACAGTAACCCTCACCGTAACCCTAACCATTGCCTTAACACTAACTCCAATGGTAATCCTAATCATAACCCTAACCCTAACCCTAACCCTAACCCTAACTGTAACCCTAACCATAACCATAAACCTAATCCTAAGAGAGACACTAGCCCTAAACCTTACACAAACCATAACCCTAATTGTAACAGAAAAGATAAGCATAACCTTAAACCTAACTGTAAACTTAAACCTAAAAATAATCATAACCCTAACCTTAACCATAATCCCAACTGTAACCCTAAACTTAACCCTAAACCTAACTGTAACTCTAACTCTAATCCCAAACCTACCACTAATCCTAAAACTAACAATAACTCTAACACTAACCTTAAATGTAACTGTAACCCTAATCCAACCTACCCTAACAGTAATCCTAAACCTGAACCTAAACTTAACCATAAGCATAACCCCATGCCTAACCATAACACTACCCTAACCCTAAACATAATCCCCACCCTAACCCTAACTGTAACTGTAAACCTAATTCTAAACCTAACCCTAAGTTAAACTATAACCCTAATATTAAATTTAACCTAATATAAACCCTAACCCTAATATTAAATTTAACCTTTACCTGATTTGGAATCCTAACCCTAAAATTAACCCTAACTGTAATCCTATACATAAATCTAACCATAACCCTAAATCTAACTGTAACCATATCCCTAACTCTAAACATAACCCTAACTCTAACTCTAACCATAAAACTAACCCTAACCATAAAGGTAACTCTAACCCTAAAATTAATCTTAATCCTAACCCTTCTGCTAAACATAACCCTAACTTTAACCCTAACCGTAAAACTATCACTAACCCTAACAGTAAACCTAATCCTAAACATAACGGTAACTCTAATCCTAACCCTAATGGTAACCCTAACCCAAACCATAACATTAACCCTAACCCTAACCATAATGCTAAAACTAGTCCTAACTGTAACCTTAACCCTAACCCTAACTGTAACACTAAACCTCAACATAAACCTAACCCTAAACTTAACCCAGACCCAAATCCTAACCTAGACCCTAACCCTAACCCTGACCTTAACTGGAAACCTAACCATAACTAACCCTAACCCTAACCCTAACTGTAACCGTAAAAACTAAACATACCCTTAGCACTAAACCTAACCATAAACCTAGCCCTAACTCTAAACCTAACCTGAAATGTAATCCAAACCATAAAACTAACCCTAACTATAACCCAAACCCTATCTCTAACCTTACCCCTAATTTTAACCCCAACTATAACCATAAGCTAAACTTAACCATAACACTAAACCTAAATTTACCACTAAACCTAACCCCAACTGTAACACTAACCCTAACTATAACAGTAATGCTAACCATAAAGCTAACCATAACCCTAGCCAAAACCATAAATCTAACCTTAACAATAAACCTAACCCTAAGCTTAACCCTAACTGTAACACCATGACCATAAACCTAACCGTAACCCAAATCCTAATCTCAATTTTCACCCTAAAGTCTTACCCTAAATGTAACCCTAAACCTAACCCTAATTCTAACCATAACCATAACCCTAATCCTAAACCTAACTGTAAGTCTTACTCTAAACATTTTTATTTTTTTGTGGAGCCAGGGATTGAAGTCAGGCCCTTGCACATGCCAGGGAAGCACTTATTCCACTGAGCCATCTTCCTGGCTCCTTCTAACCTTAAGCATAGCACTAACCCCAAAAATAACCCTAACCCTAAACTTCACCTTAAATGTAACCATAATCCAATACCTAACCCAAACCTTACCCTAACTGTAACCCTAACCTTCATACTAGATGGAATTCTAAACTTAACACTAACCCTAAGCCTAATGATGACTCCCCCCTAACCCTAAAAATAATCCTCACCCTAACACTAACTGTAACTCTAACCCTAACTCAAAAACAAACCCTAAGTATAACCCTAACAGTAAACCTAATCTTTACCTGAACTGTCACCCTAATCCTAAAACTAACTGTAACAATAACACTAACCCTAACTGTAACCCTAACTCTAACCACAACCGTGACCTTAACATAACCATAACCATAAGTGAATCCCTAATGCTGAAGCTAACTGTAACCCTAAAACTAACCTTAACCGTAATGCTAACCCTAACTAACCAGAAACCTAACTGTAAGCCTAAGTGTAACCCTAACTCTAACAATAACCATAACCGTAACCCTAACACTAAAAGTAACCCCACTCCAAACCCTAAACCTAAAATTCACCATAAACCTAACCCTGACACTAACCTAACTATAAACCTAACCCTAACCATAACCCTAAACCTAATCCTAACTGTAACCCTAAACCTAATCGTAACCCTAACCCTAACCCACAAGTAACCCTAACAGTAAGTCTAACCCTAACCCTAACCCTAACCCTAACACTTACAATAACCTTAACCCTAAACCTAAAACCAACCATAACTATGACCCTAACCATAAACCTTACTGTAACACTAACTGTAAACCTAAACACAAAACTAATTGTAACCCTATCCCTAACACTCCCTGTATCCCTAGCCCTAACCCTAAACTTAACAGTAACCCTCACCATACTCTAACCATAACTATAACCCTAACCGTATCCATAACCCTAACCTTAATCCTAATTGTGACCCTAACCCTAACAGTAGCAGTAACCATAACCATAACACTAACAATAATGCTAACACTAAGCATAAATGCAATCCTAACCCTAACCCTAACTGTAGCACTAACCCAATGCCTATTCCTAAACATAACACTAAACCTCACCCTAACCATAAACCTAATCCTAATCGTAACACTAATCCTAAATCTGACCATAATCCTAAAACTAACCTTAGTTGTAACCCTAAACCTAATCCTAAATGTAACACTAACCGTAACTGTAATATGAAACAGAACCCTATTCCTAACTGTAAACTTACCCCTACCCCTAATGGAAAATGTAACACTAATTGTAAACTTTACTGTAACCCTAACCCTAAAAATAAACCTTAACCATGACCATAACATTATCACTAAACCTAATGTAACCTAACCCTAACACAACCCTAACCATATCACTAACTGTAAACCTATACTGATCCCTAACCTTAACAATAACCCTTAACCAAACCATAACCCTAACCCTAACATTAACCATAACCCTAACCATAAGCCAGCTTTAATCATAACCATAACCATGGTTATTATCCTGACCTTAACCCTAACCCTAACCCTAACCCTAAACTCAATCGTAATCCTGGCCCTAACCATAAACCTAACCCTAATCTTTACCCCACCCTAAAATGACATGTAAGTTGAATACTAAACTTAAATGTAACTCTAACCCTAAGACTAACCATAACCCAAACCTAAACTTAACTATAAAGGTAAACCAAAACATAACAGTAATCTTAAACCTAACACTCACCATTACCTTAAACATAAACCTTACAGTAACCCTAAACGTAACTCTAAACCTAACCCTAAGCACAACACTAACCATAATGCTAATCCTAGCCATAACCATAACCCTAAACCTTAAACTAACCATAATCCTAACCCTAAACCTCACCCTAACAATAACACTAAATCTCACCCTAAAACTAACACAAACCTTAAACCTATCCATAGTGGTAACCCTAACATTGACCTTAACCCTAATCCTAACACTAACTCTAACCATAACCCTCAACCTAACCCTAAACCTAACCTAACCCAACACTAACCCTAACCCTAATTATAACCCTAAATCTAACCATAACACAAAACATGAACCTAAATGTAAATCTAAGCCTAAGCCTAACTGTAACTATAACCCTACTCCTAACCGTAACCCTAGCTCAAACCTTAAACCTAACCACAACAAGAATCCTAACATTAACCCTAACAACACTAACCGTAAATGTAACCCTAACCATAAATGTAGCAATGACTCTACACACAACCATAGCCATGACCAAAACCTCAACATAAACCTAAACCAAACCCTAACCATTACTGTAAACCTAAACATAACCATAACTGGAATCCCAACACTAAAGCTATCCCAAAGCCTAATGGTAAATGTAACTGTATGCCTAACACTACCTCTAAACCTAACAGTAACCCTAAACCTAAACCTAACTGTAACCCTAACCATAACCCTAATACCAAACATAGCCATAACCCTAAACCAAAATGTAACCCTAACCCTAACTGTAAATATAATCCTAAGCCTCACCTAACAATAACCCTAACAGTAACTGTAACCATAACCATAAATATAACCCTAAATTGAACCCTAAACAAACCGTTAGCCTAAACCTAATCCTAACCATTACCCTAACCATAATCCTAATCTTAACTCTAACGCTAATCCTAACCATAGCCTAGCCATATCTGTAACCCTAACCCTAACCGCAGCAATAACATGAACCCTAACCCTAACTGTAACCATACATGGACCCCTAACCCTAATGGTAACACCAGCCATAAACCTAACCATAACTCTAACACTAACTATAAAGTGAAACCTAAACCAAAATGTAATCCTAACCCTAACCCTAACTGAATTGTAAATGCAACCATAACCCTTACCCTAACCCTAACCGTAAACCTCACCTAATCCCTAAATGTAACCATAAACCTAACCCTAACTCTAACCCTAGTACTAAACCTAACCCTAATCATAACACTAACCCTAACTCTAACACTAACCCTATCCCAAACCCTAACCCTAACCATTGCCATAAAACTAACTGTAACCTTAATCGTAAGCCTAAACCTAACCATAACCCTAATTGTAACCATAACACTAATGCAAGCATAACCGTAAACCTAAACCTAACCCAAACCATAATACTAACCTTAAAGCTAACTCTAACTCTAAACCTAAAACTAACCCTGACTCCACTCACAACCCTTACTCAAATTGCAACCCTAACTCTAATCCTATCTGTAGCCCTAACCCTAAGTCTAAGCCCTAATGGAACCATAACACTAAGCCTAACTGTAAACCTAAACCTAAATCTAACCCTTACCCTAATCCTAAACTTAAATGTAACCCTAACAATAACATTATCCCTAACCATAACCATAGCCCTAGTCCAAACCCTAAACCTAAACATAACCCTATTCCTGACCGTAACCCTAAACCAATCCCTAAACCTAACCCTAAATGTATACCTAACCATAACCATAGCCATAACACTAACCATAACCTTAATTGTAACACTGAACCAAGGGATAACTGTAACGCTAAACTTAACTGTCACCCTAAACCTAAACCTAACCATAACTGTAACCCTAAACCTAACTAGAACCCTAACCATAAATATAACTGTATGCCTAACACTAAGTCTAACCCAAACTATAACCCTTACCCAAACCTAACTGGAACCCTAATATTAACCCTAACCCTAAATGTAACCAAAAGCCTAAACCTAACTGTAACCCTAGCACTAACCCTAACACTAACTGTAACACTAACACTGACCCTAAACCTAACCCTAACTCTAACAGAAACTGTAACCCTAAACTTATCACACTAACCCTAATAACAGTAATGTTAACCCTACACCTAACTATAACCATAACTATAACAATAACCAAAAATATAACCCAAATGGTAAACCTAACCGTAACTATAATCCTGACCTTAACCCTAACATTAACCATAACCCCAAGCCTAACCATACCCTAAACCTAACCCTAACCATGACCCTAATCCTAACACTAACCATAACACTAACCCTAAACATAAACCTAAGCCTAAACCTAACCATAATCCTATCTTAACCATAACCTGAACCATGACCCTAACCCTAACCTTAACCATAAACCTAATACTAAACCTAACTTTAGGATTAAACCTAACCCTAATATTAATCCTAATACTAACTCTAACTGTAACCCTAACCCTAAACCTACCACTAACCATAAACATAACCCTAACCCTAAATGTAACTGTAACCTTAAATGTAAAAATAAACCTAAACCTAACTATAACCCTACCTAACTCTAAACCTAAATGTAACCCTAAACCTAACCCTACCTGTAACACTAACAGTAAGCCTAGCCCTAAACCGAACACTATCCCTATCGTAAACCTAAACCTAATCCTAACTGTAAACATAAACCTAAACTTAATATTAACTGTAACCCTGACCCTAAGTTTAAACCTAAATGTAACCCAAACCCTAAACCTATCATGAACCCTAACGCTAAACCAAACCCTATCTGTAACCATAACCCTAACCCTAAACCTATCAGTAGCCCTAATGAAAAATCCTACCCTTAACATCAATGCTAACCCTAACCCTAAACAGAACCATAACCCTAATGCTAACACTAACTGTAACTGTATCCTTAACCCCAAACCTTACCATAACACTAACCATAACCATAACCCTTACCCTAACCCTAAACCCAACCCTAAATGTAACCCTAACCCTAACCATAATCCTAACCCTAAAATGAACCACATATCTAACTCTAACCCTAAACCTAACAGTGATCCTAACCCTTGCACTAAACCTAACTATACTCTAACTGGAACCTTAACCATAAACCTAACCCTAAACTTAATTCTAACCCTATTTGTAATGCTAACCCTAAACCTATGTGTAACTGTAATCTTAACCCTAAACATAACATTAATGTTAACACTAACCCTAACCCTAACATAACCCTAACACTAAATAAAACCAGAATGCTCACCTTAACCATAATCATAACCCTAACTATAACCCTAACCCTAACTGTAAGCCTAATTAAATCCTAACCATAAAAGGAACCTTAACCAAAACTGAAACTCCAACCCTAAACCAGAGTCTAACCTTAATCATAACCCTAACTGTAACACTAAACCTAAACTTAACGCTGACTGTAACCCCATCTGTAAGCACAAATGTAACCCTAACCATAACCCTAACGCTAACCGTTAACCTAATTCTAAAGCTAAATGTAACTGTATCCCTATCTGTAACTCTAACTCTAAACCTGACCATAACCCTAACCGTAACTGTAACCTTACTGTAATACTAACTATAACACTAACCCTATCTGTAACTGCAAAGCTAACCCTAACACTAACCCTAAATGTAACCCTAACCCTAAACTAACCCTAATCCTAACCCTAACTCTAACTGTAAATCTAACACTAACCCTAACCCTAAATCTAACCCTTTCCATAACCCTAATCCTAATTGTAAACCTAACATATCCTTAATCCTAACTGTAAACCTAACCCTCATCCTAATCCTAAACCTAACCCTAAATGTAACCCTGAAAGTAACCTAATCCTAACTCTAACGGTTCACCTAATATTCAAATTAACTATAACACTAACCTTAACCCTAACCCTTGCCCTAAATCTAACCCTAGCCCAACACCTAACCCTAATTCTAACCATAATCATAACCGTTACCCTGAACTTAACCCTAGCAGTAACCCTAAATATAACCCTAAACCTACATGTAACCGTAACCCTAACCCTAACCCAAACCCAGATGCTAACCGTAACTGTAACCTAACACTAAACATAACCCAAACCACAACCCTAAACCTAAACCTAACTCTAACCATAACCATAACAATAACCATAATCCAAATCCTAACCTTAATCATAACCAAAACCCTAGTCCCTAAACCTAACCCTCACCCTAAATGTAGCCGTAACTGTAATTGTAATCATAACCCTAATCCTAAACATAGCCCCATTTGTAACCATAACACTAAAAGCAAACGTAACACTAAAATTACCCTATACCTAAATCTAACCCTAAACCTAAATTATTACTCTAATCCTAACGTTAAACCTAACAGTAAACCTAAATTTAAGTGTAACACTAAAGATAACTGTAATCCTAATCTAAGCCTAACCCTAACAGTAACAGTAACCCTAACCCGAAATGTAACCCTAACTAAACCCTATGGTGAGTGTGAGTGTTAGGGTTAGTTTTAGATTATGGCTAGGATTACGGTTAGCTGTATTGTTAGGGTTAGTGTTAGGGTTAGGTTTAGGGTTATGTTTTGCATTAGGATTAGTGTTAGGGTTACAGATATAGTTAGAGTTAGGGTTACTGTAGTATCAAGTGTATATTTACATTTACTGTTAGTGTTACATTACAGTTAGGGTTATGAATAGTGTTATGTTTATGGTTAGCTTTAGGGTTACACTTAGGGTTAGGGTTAGGCTTAGGGTAGGGTTATGGGTGTAGTTATGGTTAGGTTTAGGTATTTGGTTAAGGTTAGGTTTAGGGTTAGGGTTCTGGGTAGGTTTAGGGTTAGGGTTACATTTAGGGTCAGTTTTAGTGTTAAGGTTAGGGTTAGGGTTAGGGGTACAATCAGGGTTAGTGTTAGGGTTACCCTTAAGGTTAGCTTACAGTTAAGGTTACGGTTAGGGTTAAGTTTGAGTGTACGGTTAAGATTGGAGTTAGGGTTACCATTAGGTTTAATGTTAGGGTTACAGTTAGGATGAGGCTTAGGGTTAGGTTTATAGTTACGGTTAGGGTAAGGTTTGGGTTTTGTTTTAGGCTTAGGGCAAGGGTTATGGTAAGGGTTAGGGTGAAGGTTACATTTAGGGATAGGGTTAGGGCCACAGTTAGTTTCAGTTTAGTTTTACATATAGGGTTAGAGTTAGAGTTAGGGTAATGTTTAGTGTTAGAAATAGGGTTAAGGTTACATTTAAAATTAAGGCTATGGTTGGAGTTATGTTAGTGATAAGGTTATGGTTTGGGTTATGAGTAGAGTTAGGGTTACGGTTAGAGTTAGGCTTGGTGCTGGGGTTACGATTACATTAGGGTTAGATTTAGGGTTACAGTTAGAGTTAGCGTTCGGATTTTGATTAGGGATACGGTTACTATTAGGGTTTGGGTTAGGGTTATGGTTAGGCTTAGGGTTAGGTTTAAAGTTATGGTTAAGTTTAGCTGAATGATTTGGAATAGGTTTAGGTTTATGGTTAGGGTGAGGTGTACTGTTATTTTTAGGGTTAGTGTTACAGTTAGGGTTAGTGTTAGGGTTATAGTCAGTTAGGGTTAGGGTTGCAGTTGGGGTTAGGAATAGGATTACAGTGAAGGTTAAGGGTTAGGGTTAGGCTAAGGGTTAAGTTTATGGTTAAAGTTAGAATTAGGGTTAGGGTTATGGTTAGAGTTACAGCTACAGTTATGTTTATGGTGAGAATTATTTTTAGGTTCAGGTTACGGTTACAGTTAGGCTTAGGGTTAGGGTTAGTTTAGAGTTATGGTTAGGGTTAAGTTAGTGTTAGGGTTAAGGTTAGGGTTAGTGCTAGAGTTAGGGTTGGTATTAGGTTTAGAGTTATGGTTAGGTTTAGAGTTAGACTTAGGGTTATACTTGCATTAGGATTAGGGGGGTTACGGTTATGGTTAATGCTATGGTTAGGGTTAGGCATAAGATTAGAGTTAGGTTTAAGGTTAGGGTTAGGGTTAGTGTTATGGTTACTGTTAGGTGAGAGTTAATTTAGGGTTATGGTCGGGGTTGTGGTTTTGGTTATGGTAATTTTAGTGTTAGGTTTAGGCTTAGAGCTAGGTTTACAGTGAGGATTAGGGTTCAGGTTATGGTTAGGTTTAGGTTTTGGTTTGCAGTTAGTTTTATTGTTAGTGTTACTCTTAGTGTTACGCTTAAGGTTACGGTTAGTCTTAGTGTTCGGTTTAGTGTCAAGTTTAGGGTTAGATTTAGGGCTACATTTAGGGTTAGGATTAGTATTACAGTTAGCATTAGGTTTAGAGTTAGGATTAGGTTTCAGGTTTCATTTGGTCTTAGAGTTAGGGTTAGGGTTAGTGTTAAGGTTACAGTTAGGTTTACAATTAGGGTTAGTTTTGGGGTTGTGTTAATGTTAGGATAAGGGTTATAGTTATTGTAAGTTTTCGGGTAAAGGTTAGGGTTAGGTTTAGGTTTAAAGTTAAATTTATTGTTAGTGTTAGGTTTAGTGTTAGATTTAGGATTAAGTCTAAGATTTGAGTTCACATTAGGGTTCGAGTTAGGGTTAGGGTAACGATTAGGGTTAGGTTTAGGTTTAGGGCAAGGGTTACAATTAGAGTTAGGGAATAGGGTTATGTTTAGGTTTAAGGTTACAGTTTCAGTTAGGGTTAGGAATAGGTTTACGGTTAGGGTTAGGGATAGTGTTGCAGTTAAGCTTAGGATCAGGTTTACGGTTATGGTTGGGATTAGCATTATGATTAGTGTTAGGTTTAGGGTTAGTGCTAAGGTTGCAGTTGGGGTTATGGTTAAGTTAGAATGAGCTTTAGGTTTAATGTTTGTGCTAGGCTTACAGTTATGGTTAGGTGTAGCATTATGGTTAAGGTTAGGGTTAGGTTTACTCTTAGGGTTAGGGCTATGGTTATGGCTAGTGTTAGGGTTAGAGTTATGGTTAGGGTTAGGTTTAGGTGTATAATTTGGTTTAGGGTTAGATTTATTTATTGTTTTTTAGATTTACTATTATGGTTATGTTTAGGTTTATGGTTAGTGTTAGGCTTAGGGTTAGAGTTAGGGTTACTGTTAGAGTTAGGTTTAAAATGAGGTTTATGGTTAGCATTAGTGTTATTGTTTGTTTACAGTAAGCATTATGGTTATGATTAAGGGTTATGGTATGGCTTAGGTTTAGGGTTATGTTTAAGGTTAGTTTTCAGGTTACAGTTAGGATTACACTAAAGGTTATGGTTAGGGTTACACCTAGGGTTAGGCTTAGGGTTACAATTAGGTTTAGGGTTAGCTTTACTCTTAGGGTAAGGATTAGGTTTAGGCACAAGGATAGCTATATGGTTAGCATTATGTTTATTATTAGGGATACGGTTTGTGTTACTGTTATGGTTAGAGTTGTGGTTACTATTTATGTTAGGGTTAGGATTAGGGCTACAGTTAGTGTGGATTTAAGGTTAGTGTTAGGTTTAGGATTATATTTAGGGTTAGGATTAGGGTTAAGTTTATGGTTAGGGTTATGGCTACACTTAGGGTGAGAGTTAGGGTTATGGTTTGCTTTAGGATTATGGTTACAGTCACTGTTAAGGCTAAGGTTACAGTTAGGTTTACCTGTAAGATTAAGTGTATGAGTACGGTAGGGGTTAGAGTCACGGTTTAGAGTTAGTGTTAGAGTTAGGGTTAGCATTAGGGTTACAGTTGGTGTTACATTTAGAGCTATGGCTATGGTTAGGTTTAGGCTTATGATTAGGGCTAGGGTTAGAGTTAAGGTTAAGGTTGGGGTTATGTTTAGGTTAGGGTGTGGTTTATTGTTACAGTTAGGGTTAGTCTTAGGTTTAAGTTTAGGTTTAGGATTTGGGTTAGGCTTAGGTTTGTAGTTAGATTTAGGGTTAGGGTTAGAGTTAGGGCTAGGGTTAGGGATACGGCTATGGTTAAGTTTAGGGTTAGGGTTAGGTTTAATATTTGGGCTAGGGTTATATTTTGGTTAGAGTTAAGGTTATGGTGAAGTTAGTGTTAAGGTTAAAGTTAGTGATAGCATTAGGATTATAGTTGGTTAGAGTTAGAGTTATTGTTAGTGTTAGGGTTAGTGTTAGGTTTAGGTTTAGGGATAGGTTTACAGTAGGTTTACACTTAGGATTAGGTTTAGGGTTACAGTTATTAGGATTAAGGTTACAGCTAGGGTAAATGTTAGGGTTTGGTTTAGGGTTACTGTAAGGGTTAGAGTTAGTGTTACAGTTAGGGTTAGTTTTAGGGTTACATTTATTGTTAGGGTTAAGGTTAGGTTTACAGTTATGGGTAGGGTGACAGTTAGGTTTATGGTTAGGGTTACACTTAAGTTTAGGGTTAGGATTATGGTCTTGGTGAGGGTTAGGATTAGGGTTAGAGTTAGGGTTAGCATTGGGGTTACATTTAGGATTAGAGTTAGGTTTAGAGATATGGTTAGTTTTAGCGTTAGGATTAGGGGTAAGGTTTCAGACAGGGTTAGGGTTAGGGTTACAGTTAGTGTTAGGTTTAGGTTTACATTTAGTGTTAGTGTTAGGTTTACAGTTAGGCTTAGGATAATGGTTAGGGTCACATTTAGGATCAGTGTTAGGTTTACGGTTACATTTAGGGTTACAGTTAATGTTATCATTAGAGTTACAGTTAGGGCTCATTAAGGGTCATGTTTAGGGTTAGGGTTAGGGTTAAAGTTAGGGTTACGTTTACCATTAGAGTTAGTGTTTAGGTTAGGTTTAGAGTTAGGGTTACATTAAAGGTTAGGTTTAGGCTTACAGTTAGGGTTAGGATTAGGTTTATGGTTAGGGTTAGGGTTACAGATATGATTAGGATTAGGGTTATGGTTAGGGTTAGGGCTAGCATTACAGTTAGGGTTAGGGTTAGGGTTGGGTTAGGGTTAGGGTTAGGCTTTCAGTTTAGTTAGGGATAGTGTTAGGGTTAGTGTTAAGGTTATGGTTAGAGTTAATATTAGGTTTAGGAATACAGTTATGTTTCTGGTTAGGGGTAGGGGTAAGGTTAGGGTTAGGATTACTATTAGGTTTACAGTTAAGTTTAAGGTTAGGGTTAGGTTTAAGATTACAGTTATGGTTAGTGTTAGACTTATGGTTAAGATTAGGGTTAGGGTTAGTGTTAGGTTAAGGGTTAGTGTTAAGGTTAGGGTTAGAGTTAGTGTCTCATTTAGTGGTAGGGTTAGTGGTAGCATAACGGTTAGGGTTAAGGTTATGGTTAGGTTTAATATTTGGGTTAGGTTTCCATTTAGAGTTATTTTTGGGTATAAATGTAGGTTACGGTTAAATTAGATTTACGCTTAGGGTTAGATTTAGAGTTACGTTTAAGTTTAGTTTAGGGTTAGGGTAACGGATATGGTAATGGTTATGGTTAGGTTTAGTATTAGGGTTACAGTTAGGGTTATGGTTACAGTTACGTTTAGGGTTGGGCTATGGTTTGGTATAGGGTTCCACTTAGTTTTCCGGTAAGGGGTTAGTGTTAGGGTTATGTTTTGGATTAAGTTCAGGTTCAGAGTTAGGTTTAGGCTTACTGTTCAACTTAGAGTTAAGTTAGTGTTGCTTTTAGTTTTAGAGTCAGGTTTATGGTTAGTGTTACTATTAGGGTTACTTTTAAGGCTATGGTTTTGTTCAGGCTTAGGATTAAGTTTAGGGTTAGATTTAGGTTTGGGGTTGCAGTTAGGGTTATGGTTAGGGTAGATGTTAGATTTAGTTAGGGTTAAGGTTAGAGTTAGGGTTATGGTTAGGTTTAAAATTATGGTTATGGTTAGCTTTAGGGTTATGGTTGTGGTTACTGTTGGTGTTGGGCTTCCTTTTAGGGATAGGGTTAGAATTAGGGTTAAGTTTAGGGTTATGTTTAGGTTTGATGTTAGGTTTAGGGTTATGGTTAGGGTTAGGTTTAGGGTTACAGTTATGGTTATGTTTAGGGTTAGAGTTAGGTTTAGGGTTATGTTTAGTGTTAGAGTTATGAGTAGAGTTAGGGTGAGGCTCAGGGTTAGCTTTAGGGTTAGTGTTAATGTTAGTGTTATGGTTATGGTTAAAGTTAATTTTAGTGTTGGTGTTAGTGATATGGTTAGGTTAAGTGTTAAGTTTAAGTTCAGTGTTAAGGTTAGGGTTGAGTTAGTTTTAATGTTAGGGTTACGGTTAGTGTTAGAGTTAGTGTTACTAACTTTAGTGTTCCAACACTTCTAACACTAAACTTAGAAGTTTAGTGTTGCAGTGAGGTTTAGAGTTAGGATGAGCATTACTCTTATGGTTAGGGTTATGGTTCCTTTTAGAGTTAGGTTAGTTTTATTGCTATAGTTACAGTAAGGGTTAGGATTATGGTCGTGTTTAGGATTAGGGTTGTTAGGATTTCAGTTAGGGTTAGGGTGTAGAGTTATGGTTACTGTTAGGTTTATGGTTAGGGTTAGACTTATGGTTAAGTTTAGGTTTTGGGCAACAGTTAGGGTTAGCATTAGGTTTAGGGCTATGGTTAGTATTAGGCTTGGGTCTACGTTTAATTTTAGGTTTAGGGTTAGTGTTACAGTTACAGTTAATTTTAGAATTAGGGTTAAAGTTAGTGTTTGGTGTATGTTTAAGGTTGGATTGTGGTTAGGGTTATGGTTAAGGTTAAGTTTAGGGTTAGGTCTAGGGTTAAGGCTGACTTAAGAGTTAGGGTTTGCTTTACTGTTAGGGTTAGTGTTAAGGTTAGGGTTTTGAGTTAGTGTTGGAGATCAGTTTTGGTTAGAGTTGTGGTTAAGTTTAGGGTTACAGTTTTCATTAGAGTTAGGGTAATGGTTAGAATTAGGGTTAGGTTTGCGATTAGGTTTTGGGTTAGTATTAGGGTTATGGTTACCATTAGGTTTAGGTTACTCTTAAGGTTATGGTTTGGTTTACAGTTAGGGTTAGGGTTAGGTTTAAGGTTATGTTTAGGATTAGATTTAGGGTTATGGTTAGTATCAGGTTTAAGGTTACGGATATATTTTGGATTACATTTATGGTTAGGATTAGGGTTACAGTTATGTTTACAGTTAGGGTTAGGGCTAGAATTTGGGTTACAGTTATGGTTAGGTTAGGGTTAGGCAGAGGATTACGTTTACGTTTAGGTTTGGGATTATGGTTAAGGTTAGGTGTAGGGTTACACTTACAGTTGGGGTTAGGTTTCTGTTTAGGGTTAGTGTGAGTCTTAGGGTCATGGTTAGGGTTAGGTTTATGTTTAAATGTAGTGTTAGAGTTAGATTTAGGGTTACAGTTAGGGCTAGGTTTAGGGTTATGGTTAGGGTTAGAACTAATGTTATGGTTAGTGTTAGAGTTAGGGCTAGTGTTAGGGCTACGTTTAGGTTTAGCTTTAGGGTTATGTTTAGTGCTAAGGTTACATTTAAGGCTAAGGTAACATTTAGCGTTAGGACTACAGTTAAAGTTAAGGTTAGTGTTAGGGTTACAGATAGGGTTAAGTTTACTGTTAGTGTTAGGGTTAGGGTTAGTATTAGGGTTAGTATTAGGGTTATGGTTAGTGTTAGGTTTACGGTTATGGTTAGGTTCAGGTTCAGGTTTAGGGTTCCTATTAGGGTTTGGCCTACATTTAGGTTTAGGTTTAGAGTTAGAGTAAGGGTTAAGTTTAGGGTTACAGTGAGATTTGGTATTAAGTTTAGTTTTATGGCTAGTGTTAGGCTTAGGGCTAGTTTTATGGTTAGGGCTAGGTTTAAGGTTAGGGTTATGTTTAGGTTTAAGGTAAGTGTTACTATTAGGGCTTCTGTTAGGGTTACTGTTAGTGTGATGTTTAGGTTTACTGTTAGGTTTATGTGTAGGGTTAAGCTCAGGGTTAGAGTTAGGGTTTCCTTTATTGATGGGTTAGGGTTATTGTAATGGTTATAGTTACATTTATGGTTATGGTTATAATTAGGATTAGGTTTAGGGTTACAGTTAGATTTAGGGTTAGGGCCCCTGTTAGGATTAGGATTTGGGTTAGGTTTAGGGTTGTGGTTGGAATTAGGGTTACAGTTAATGTTAGGGTTAGGTTTACAGTTGGTGTAAGTGTTAATATTATGTTTATGGATAGTGTTAGATTTACCCTTTGGTTTAGGATTAGGTTTGGTTGTAGGGTTTTGTGGGTTACGGTTTGTTTAATTGTTAGGGTTAGATTTAGGGTTAGATTTAGGATTACAATTAGGGTTAGGTTCAAGGCTACTGTTAAGGATAGAGTTAGGGTTAGATTTAGAGTTGCGGTTAGGATTTGGTTACAGTTAGGTTTAGGGTTACAGTTTGGCTACCATTAGGATTACAATTAGTGTTAGGGTTACTGTTAAGGTCATTGTTCGGTTAGGTTTAGGGTTATTGGTAGAGTTATTGTTGGTTTTACAGATAAGTTGAGTTTTAGGGATAGGGATATAGTTAGATTTAGGGTTAGGGTTATCATTTGATTTGGGTTAGTTGTACAGTTAGGGTTAGGGTTAAGGTTACAGTTAGAGTTAACATTAGGTTTACGGTTAGGTTTATGGTTAGGGTTAAGGTTACATTTACCGTTAGGGTTAGGTTAACAGTTATTTTAGTGTTAGGTTCACGGTTGGGGTTAGGGTTACAGTTAGGTTTACGGTTCTGGTTAGTGTTAGTGTCACAGTTAGTATTATTGTTAGGTTTACAGTTATTGTTATTGTTAGGGCTACAGACATGTTTAGGATTAGCTGTATGGTTAGAGAAAGTATTAGATTTAAGGTTAGGCATACAGTTAGTGTTCTAGTTAGGGTTACAGTTATTGTTAGAATTAGGTTTAGCGTTATGGTTAAGGTTAGGGATAGGTTTACGTTTATGGCTAGGGTTAGAGTTACCAATAAATTTGGGTTAAGGTTACGGTTAGGGTTAGGTTTTGGTTACAGTCATGGTTAGGTTTAAGGTTACAGTTAGCATTAGAGTTAGGGTTACAGTTAAGGTTAGGGTTAGGATCACATTTTCGAAAGAGTGCTGTCTTTCCTTGTACGCGGGTGCATATGACTGCCCTTCTTCCCAAAGAAGCTGGAGCTTAGCTGGCTGTTCTTCATTCTGAATTCACACTTAGAAACACAAAGCATGGAGCAAAATCCAGCAGCTCTTCTTGGATCCTAGATGTGTAGAACGTATTTTTCCCTGAGTTCCCATAGGAATGAATGGGAGAGAGAACATCCCTCTCTAGTTCCTCTGCTTTATGAGCTGGAAAGTCACCAACTTCATGCGTACTTCGTCTTAGTAAACTGTATGAGTTGCCTCTATTGGCAAAGTGGGGCTTTCTGAATTACTTCTGTTTCCACGTGACATTTTAGCCAGAGTGCTGTGTTTCGCTCTATGTGCTAACACGCATGAGTGCACTGCTTCCCAAAGAAGCTGAAGCTTAGCTGGCTCTTGTCCTTTCAGAACTCACACTTAGAAACACAAAGCATGGAGCAGAAATGAGCATTTCTTCTTGGCATCCTAGATGATTATAACAAGTTTTCCCATCAGTTACTGTAGGAATGAATGTGAGAGAAAATATCCTTCTTTAGTGCCTCTGTAGTATGAGCTGGAAAGTCATCAAATTCACACATACTCTGTCTTAGCAAATTGAATGAGTTGCGACTCTTGGCACAGTGTGGCTTTGTGATTTACTTCAGTACCCAAGTGATGTTTTTGCCAGAGTGCTGTCTTCCACTGTATGAGGGAACAGGCATATGAGTGCCCTGCTTCCGAAAGAAGCTAGGGCATAGCTGGATTTTCCCTGTTCAGAATTCACACTTAGAAACAGAAAGCATGAAACAGAAAGCAGAAGCTCATCTTGGAAATCTAGGTGCTTAGAACATGTTTTCCCTTCAGTTCCCATAGGAATGAATGGGAGAGAAAACATCCTTCTTTAGTTCCTCTGTAGTATGTCTGGAAAGTCAATATATTCACACATATTCTATAGTAGCAAACTGAATCAGTTGCCACTTTTGGAATAGTGGCGCTTTGGGAATGACGTCAGTTCCCACGTGAAGTTTTAGCCAGAGTGCTGTGTTTTGCTCTATGAGGGAACCAGCAGCATACAATTGATCTGCTTCCCAAAGAAGCTGCAGCATAGCTGGCTGTTCTAAGTTCAGAACTCACACTTAGAAACACAAAGCATGGGACAAAAACCACCAGCTCTTCTTCAAAACCTAGATGTTCAGAATGTGTTTTCTCCTCAGTTCCCATAGGAATGAATGGGAGAGAAAGAATCCTTCTCTAGTTCCTCGGCAGAAAGAGCTGGAAAGTCAGAAATTTCACGAATGCTTTATCTTAGCAAAATGAATGAGTTGTCACTCCTGGCCCACTGAGGCTTTGTGTATTACTTCGTTTCCTATGTGACCTTTAAGCCAGAGGACAGTGTCTCACTGTATGTGGGAACAGACATATGAGTGCCCTGCTTCTCAAAGAAGCTGGAGTTTAGCTGGCTGTTATCCATTCAGAACACACTAAGAAAAACAAAGCGTGGAGCAGAATCCAGCAACTCTCCTTGGAAAGCTAGATGCTCAGAATGTGTTTTCCCCTCAATTCCCCTAGAAATGAATGGGAAAGAAAACATCCTTCTGTAGTTCCTCCGCAGTATGAGCTTGAAATTCAAAAACTTTACGACTGCTTTCTCTTGGCAAACTGAATGAGATGTCACTCTTGACACAATGGGCTTTGTGAGTTACTTCACTTACCAAGTCATGCTTTAAAAAGAGTGCTGTGTTTTGCTGATGCAGACATATGAGTGCCTTGCTCGCCAAAGAAGCTGGAGCTTAGCTGGCTGTTCTCCATTCAGAACTCTAACTTAGAATCAAAAAGCATGGTACAGAAACCAGAATCTCTAATTGGAAACTTAGATGTGTAGAATGTGTTTTCCCTCAGTTCCCATACTAATGAATGGTAGAGAAAATATCCTTCTCTAGTTCCTCTGCAGTACAAACTGTGAAGTCAACAATTTCATGCATTCTTATTCTTAGCAAACTGAATGAGATTCTAGTCTTGACCCTGCAGAGCTTTGTGAATTACTTTGTAACCCACGTGACATTATAGCCAGAGTGCTGTTTCCCGGTATATGGGAACAGGCATATGAGTGCCTTACTTCCCAAAGAAGCTGTACCTTAGCTGGTTGTTCTCCATTCAGAGCACACACTTAGAAACACAAAGAATGGAGCAGAAACCAGCAGCTCTTTTTCAAAAGCTAGATGCTTCAAACGTATTTTCCCCTCAGTTCCTATAGTAATGAATGGGAGAGAAAATATCCTTCTTTTGTTCCTCTGCAGTATGAGCTGTAAAGGCACCAACGTCATGCATGCTCTCTCTTAGCAAACTGAATGAGTTGCCACTCTTGGCACAATAGGTACTTTTGAAGTACTTCTGTTCCCAAGTGAAGTTTTCATTACAGTGCCGTATTTTGCTATATGCTGGAAGAGGCACATGTGTGCCCTCTTTCCCAAGGAAGCTGTAGCTTACCTGGTTGTTCTGCATTCAGAACTCACCATGAAACACCTTCTTCATGCATGCTTTCTCTTAACAAACTGAATTTCCACCCTTGGCACAGTGGGCTTTGTGAAATACTTCATTTCCCATGTGACATAATAGTCAGAGTAGTCATAATAGTCATAATAGTCAGGGAAGAGGCATATGAGTGCCCTGTTTCCCAAAGGACCTGGAGCTTAGCTGGCTGTTCTCCTTTCAGAATTCACACATAGAAACACAAAGCATGGAGAAGGAACAAGCAGCTCTTCTTAGAAACCTAATGCTTAGAACATGATTTTCCTTCAGTTTCCATAGGAATGAATAGGAGAGAATACCACCTTCTCTGGTTCCTCTTCAGTACGAGCTGGAAATTCACCAACTTCACACATGCTTCTCTTAGCAAACTGAATGAGTTGGAGCTTTTCGCACAATGGGGCTTTGTGAATTACTTCGTTTCCCAAGTGACGTTTTAAACAGAGTGCTGTGTTAAGCTGTATGCGGGAACAGGCATACGAGTGCCCTACTTTCCTAAAGAAGCTGGAGCTTATCTGGCTGCTCTCCCCTCAGAATGCACACTTAGAAACACAAAGCATGGAACAGAAACCAGCAACTCATCTTCAAAACCTAGATGCTTACAACGTGTTTTCCCCTCAGTTACCTTAGAAATGAATGGGAGAGAGAAAACATTCTTCTCTACTTTCTCTGCAGTACTAGCTGGAAATTTACATACTCTCATCAAACTGAATGAGTTGCCACTCTTGGCACATTGGGGCTTTATTATTTACTTCTGTTCCCACTTGATATTTTAGCCAGAGTGCTGAGTTTCACTGTATGCGGTAACAGGCATATGAGTGCCCTGCTTCCAAAAGTAGCTGGAGCTTAGCAGTTCTCCCTTCAGAACTAACACTTAGAAACACAAAGCATGGAGCAGAAAACAGCAGTCCCTCCTTGAAACTTAGATGCTTAGAATGTGGTTTTCCCTCAGTTCCCATAGGAATGAGAGAGAAAATATCCTTCTCTAGTTCCTCTGAAGTACAAGCTGAAAAGTCACCAACTTCACACATACTTTCTCTTAGCAAACTGAATGATTTTCCACTGTTGCCACAGTGGCGCTTTGTGAATAACTTCGCTTCCCAAAGTAATGTTTCAGCTTGTGCACACTGTTTCACTGTGTGCAATACAGGCATATGAGTGCCCTGCTTTCCTAAAAAGCTGGAGCTTAATTGGCTATTCTCCATTCAGAACTTATACTTAGAAACACAAAGCATTTTGCAGAAAGAGGCAGCTCTTCTTAGAAATCTAGAAGGTTAGAACTTGTTTCCCCTCAGTTCTCATAGAAATGAATAGGAGAGAAAACATCCTTTTCTAGTTCCTCTGCAGGAAGAGCTGGAAAGTCAAAAAATTCATGCATGTGTTCTCTTAGCAAACTGAATTAGTTGCACTATTGACACAGTGGAGATTTTTGAATTTCTTATATTCCCAAAGTGAAGTTTCAGCCAGATTTCTCTGTTTTGCTGTATGCGGAAAGAGGCTTATGAGTGCCCCCCTTCCCAAAGAATCTGGAGCTTAGCTTGGTGTTCTTTTTTCAGAACTCACACGTAGAAAGACAAAGCATGGAGCAGATACCAGCAACTTTTCTTTGAAACCTAGATGTTTAGCACGTGTTATCCCTTCAGTTCCCATAGGAATAAATTTTAGAGAAATCATCCTTCTCTAGTTCCTTTGCAGTATGAGCTGGAAAGTCACCAACTTCAAGCATGCTTTCTTTTAACGATCTGAATGAGTTGCTACACTTGGCACAGTGAGTCTTTGTGAATGACTTCCTTTTCCAAAGACACGCTTTAGTCAGGGTGCTGTGTTTTTGCTGTATGCGGGAACACGCATATGAATGAACTGCTTCCCAAAGAAGCTGAAGCTTAGCTGGCTGTTGTCCATTCACAACTCATACTTAGAAACACAAAGCATGAAGCAGAAACCAACAGCTCTTCTTGGAAACCTAGATGATTACAACGTGTTTTCCCCTCACTTCCCATAGGAATGAATGTGAGAGAAAACATTCTTCTCTAGTTCCTCTGCAGGATGAGCTGGAAAGTCACCAACTTCACGCATACTCTCTCTTAGCAAATTGAATGCGTTGCCATTCTTGGCATAGTGTTGCTTTGTGAATTACTTTGGTTCCCAAGTGATGATTTTGACAGAGTGCTGTGTTTCACTGTATACGGGAACTGGCATACAAGTGTCCTGCTTCCCAAAGAAGTTGGAGCTTAGCGAGTTCTTCTCCATTCAGAACTCACAATTCGAAACAGAAAGCATGGAACAGAAACTGGCATCTCTTCTTGGAAACCTAGATGCTCAGAATGTGTTTTCACATCAGGTCCCATAAGAATGAATGGGAGAGAAAACATTATTCTCTTGTTCTTCTGCAGTACGAGCTGGAAAGTTATGTACTTCACGCATGCTTTCTCTTAGCAAACTAAATGAGTTGCCACACTTGGCAGAGTGGCCTTTTTGAATTACTTCACTTCTATGTTATAGAAAGAGTGCTGTGTTTCACTGTATGACTGAACAGGCATATGAGTGCCCTGCTTCCCAAAGAAGCTGGAGCTTTCTTGGCTGTTCTCAGTTCAGAAATCTAAGTTAGAAATGAAAAGCATGGAGGAGAAAGAAGCAGCTCCTCTTGGAAACCTAGATGCTTAGACTATTCTTCTCCTTCAGTTCCCATAAGAATGAATGGAATAGAAAATATCTTTCTCTTATTCCTTTGCAGTATGAGCTGGAAAGTGAACAATTTCACGCATTATTTCTCTTAGCAAACTGAATGAGTTGTCACCCTGGCACAGTAGATTTTTGTGAATTATTTCAGTTTCCAAAGAGATGCTTCTAGTGCCCTGCTTCCCAAAGAGCTGAAGCTTAGCTGGCTGTTCTCCATTCAGAATGCACACTTCGATAAACAAAACATGGAGCAGAAACCAGCAGCTCTTCTTGGAATCCTAGATGCTTAGAACCTGTTTTCCCCTGTTCCCATGGGAATGAATGGGAAAGAAATTATCCTTCTCTAGTTCCTTTGCAGCATTAGCTTGAAAGTTTCCAATTTAACCCATGCTTTTCTATTAGCAAACTGAATGATTTGCCACTCTTTCACAGTTGGGCTTTTTGAATTACTTCGGTTTCCAAAGAGAACTTTTCCCAGAGTGCCGTATTTCACTGTAAAAGGGAACAGGCACATGAGTGCCCTGCTTCGCAAAGAAACTGGAGCCTAGCTGGCAGTTCTCATTGAAAATGCACACTTAGAAAGCATGGAGCAGAAACCAGAAGCTCGATTCTTAGAACATGTTTTACCCTCAGTTCCCATAGGAATGAATGGGAGAGAAAACATCCTTCTCTAGTTCCTCTGCAGTACGTGCTGGAAAGCCAACAACTTCATGCATGCTCTCTCTTAACAAAATGAATGAGTTGCCACTCTTGGCACAGAGGGCCTTTTGAATTAGTTCAGTTCCGAAGTGACGATTTAGAGAGAGTGCTGTGTTTCCCTGTATAAGAGAACTGGTTTATGAGTGCCTTCATTCCCAAAGAAGCTGGGTGTTCTGCATTCAGAACTCACAGTTAGAAACACAATGAATGTAGCAGAAACCAGCAGCTATTCTTGGAACACTCTATGCTTAGATGCTGTTTTCCCCCTCAGTCCCCTTAGGAATGAATGTGAGAGAAAACATCTCTAGTTCCAATTCAGTACAATCTGGAAAGTCAACAACTATATGAATGCTTTCTCTTAGCAAAGTGAATGAGTTGCCATTCTTGGCACAATGGGGCTTTGTGAATTGCTTCGGTTCTTAAAGTGATGTTTTTGCCAGAGTGCTGTGTTTCACTGTATGCAGGAACCGGCATGTGATTGTTCTGCTTTCCAAAGAAGTTGCAGCGTAACGGGCTGTTCTCCATTCAGAAATCACACTTTAAAACACAAAGCATGGAGCAAAAATCAACAGCTCTTCTTGGAAACCTAGATGCTTAGAATGTGTTTTTGCCTCATTTCCCATAGGAATGAATGGGAGAAAAATCATCCTTCTCTAGTTCTGCAGTACGAGCTGCAAAGTCATCTATTTCACTCATGCTTTCTCTTAGCAAACTGAATGAGTTGTCACTTTTGGCATGGTGGGCTTTGCGAATTCCTTCGATTCCCAAAGTGATGTTTTAGAAATAGTGCTGTGGTTTGCTGTATGCTTGAACAGGCATATGAGTGCCCTGCTGCCTAAGATGCTGGACCTTAATTGGCTGTTCTCCATTCAGAACACATACTTAGAAACAGAAAGCATGGAGCAGAAAACAGCAGCTCTTCTTGGAAAGTTAGATGCTTCGAATGTGTTTTTCCCTTAGTTCCATTTGGAATGAATGGGAGAGAAGACATCCCTGTCTAGTTCTTCTGCAGAAAGAGCTGTAAAGTCACAAATTTCACACATGGTTTCTCTTAGCAAACTGAATGAGTTGCCACTCTTGGCACAGTAGGACCTTTTGAATTACTTCTGTTCCCAAGTGAAGATTTCATCAGAGTGCTGTGTTTTGCCATATCCTTGAGCAGGCATATGATTGCCCTGCTTCCCAAGGAAGCTGGAACTTAGCTGGGTGTTCTGCATTCAGAACTCATACTTAGAAACACAAAGCATGGAGCAGTATCCTGCCGCTCTTCTTGGAAACCTAGATGCTTAGAAGGTGTTTTTCCCTCAGTTCCCTTTGGAATGAATGGGAGAGAAAACATCCTTCTCTAATTCTTCTGCAATGTGGGCTAGATATTCCCCTACTTCACGCATACCTTCTCTTAGCAAACTGAATGAGTTGCCACTCTCGCACAGTGGTGCTTTGTGAATTACTTCTGTTCTGAAAATGAAGTTTTAGCCAGAGTGCTGTGTTTTGCTGTATGCAGGAACTGGCATATAAGTCCCCTGCTTCCCAAAGCTGGAGCTTAGCTGGTGTTCATTCAGAACTCACACTTAGAAACACAAAGCATCGTGCTGAAATTCAGGAGCTTTCTTGGAAACTGGACACTATCCTACCCCCAAAACAAATATTACCACTAACACTACATCCTAACACTAGCTGTAACTCTAACACTAACCCTAATTCCAAATTTCTTCTAACATTCAGCTTAACCCCAAAACCTAACCCTAGATACTGACCCTAACCCTAATCCTAAACTTAAGTACTAAAGTGAACCCTAACTCTATCCTAATCTTACCCTAACACAAACCCTAACCCTAACACTAACCATAACACTAACCATAACCCTAATTGTAACCTTAACACTAAACATGTCAGGAAACCAAACCCTAACCCTGACCATCACCATAACCATAACCCTAAACCTAACCGTAACAAAAACCACAACCCTAACCATAATGCTAACCCTAACTGTAACCCTAATGCTAACTCTAAACCTAAATCTAACCATAATCATACCCTAATTCTAACCCTAAACTCAATCCTAAATGTCACTCTAATCCTAATCACAAATGTAAACATAACCCTAACTCTGACTGTAAACATAACACGAATCCTTACCCTAACCCTAATACTAAACATAACTGAAACCCTAATGCTAAACATAACCCTAACCCTAACCCTGACGATAACCCTAAGGCTAGCCCTAGCTGTAGCCTTAAACCTAACTCTGACCATAACCATAACCTTAACTGTAACTCTAACCCTAACACTTACTCTAACGGTACCCCTGAACCTATACTAATCAAACCCTAACCTTAACCGTAACTGTCACCCTAACACTAAGCCTAAGTCTAACCCTAACCATTACCCTAACCCTTACCATAAACCTAAACCTAAGCCCCAACACTAACCCTAATCCTAAACATAACTATAAACCAAACCCTAACCCTATCCATAACCCTAATTGTAACTGTAACCCTAACCTTAATACTAACTGTAACCTAAACTCTAATCCTAAACCTAAACCTAACCCTAACCCTAAACAAAAGTCTAACCTTAACTGTAACCCTATCACTAAACCTAACCAGAACCTTAATGGTAACCCTAACCATAAACGTAACTGGAACCCTAATGCTAACCCTAATTATAACCCTAACTTTAACTATAAACCTAAACCAAATCTTAACCCTAAATGTAACCCTAAATGTTATTGTAAACTTAACCCTAATCATAACACTAACCATATCTATAACTGTAACCCTAACCATATCCCTAAGCCTAACCCTAACCATAAATCTGACCCTAACATTAGCCCCAACCATAACCCTAAGCCCTAACACTAACCCTAACCCTAACCATTACCATTACTGTAACCATCATAGTAACCCTAACCCTAACCCTAAACGTAATGCCAACTCTAAATCTAACCCTAAACCTAAATGTAAGCATAACCACAACCTTACTCCTAAACGTAAATGTAACACTAACCCTGAACATGACCCTAAGCCTAACCATTACTCTAATGCTAAGCCTAAAGTTAATCCTAATCCTAGAACTAACCCAAACCCTAACACTAACTGTAATGCTAACACTAAACCTAACCCTAACCATAATCATAACTGTAAACCTAACCCTAACCCCAACCGGAACCCTAAACCTAATCCTAATCCTAACCTGAAACCAAACTCTAACCGTAACCCTAACCATAATCCTAAACCTAAACCTAGCCATAACTCTAACCATAAGCATACACGTAATCATAATGCTAACCTTAACTATAAACATAACACTAAACCTAACCTTAACAGACATTCTAACACTAACACTAACCCAAACCCTAACCGTAACCCTAACCATAAAAATAATGGTAAACATAATCCTTATCCTAACCCTAACTGTGATTGTAACCCTAACTTTAAATGTAACCCTAATCCTAACTCTAACCCTAATTCTAACCCTAACAATAACCCTAACTGTAATGATATACCTCACCTTAACCCTAAACCTAAACATAACCCTAACCATAACCCTGTCACTTACAACAAACCTAAACCTAAACATAACCATTACCCTAATAGGAACCTTAACCCTAACCCAAATAGGAACACCTAACCCTAAAACTAAACCTAACTCTATCCCTAACTCTAACACTAATGGTGAAGGTAATTCTAACCCTAACTTTAACCCTAACCAGAACACTTACACTAACTGTAACCATAACCCTAGCCTGAAACCTAAACCTAACCGTAACCCTAAGCCTAGCACTAACCCTATCAGCAACCCTAAAAGTAACCATAAATGCAACCATATCCCTAACCCTAATTCTAACCGCAAATGTAACATTAAACCAAAACCTAATCCTAACCCTAAAACTAACAGTTACCCTAACCACATCCATAAAGTTAACACTAACCTAAATGTTACCCTAAACCTAAATGTAACTATAACTGTAACACTAACTCTAAACTTAACTCTAATACTAAATCTAACCCTAACCCTAATGGTAACCCTAATCTAATCCTAACCATAACCCTAAACATAACACTAATCCTAGTCCTAAACCTACCTGTAACCTTAATCATTACCCAAACCATATCCATAAACCTCACCCTAAATGGAAACCTAACTTTAACCTTAACCCTAAAACTAAGCCTAACTGTAATTGTAACCATAACCCTAATCCTAACTAATAAAAACTGTAAACAAAACCCTAACCCTAACCATAAATAACCATAACCCTAACCAACTATAAGCCTAACGCTATCACTAATATTAACCTTAACACTAACTTAACTGTAACCTTAACTCTAACCAAAATATAACCCTAGCCCAAACATTAAAACTAAACTTAACCCTAAAGTTAACCATAGCCGTATCCCTAACCCTAACCCTAACTCTAACCCTAACCCTAAATCTAACTATAAACCTAAGCCTAACCCTAATCCTAAACCTAAACATAAACCTAAGCCTAACTCTAACTGTAACAATAAACCTAACCTTAACCTAAACATAAACCCAACCTTAACCTTAACTCTAACCCTAACCCTAATCATAACCCTAAACCTAACCATAGCCATAACTTTAAATGTAACACTAACTGTAACCCTAATGCTAACCCTAACCTAACCATATCACAAACCCTAAACCTAGCTCTAAGTCTAAAACTAACACTAATCTTAATGCTAACCCTAATCCTAACCATAACCCTGATCCTAACACTAACCGCAACACTGTCCCTAACACTAAGCATAGACGTAACCGAACCCTAACTGAAACCGTAACCCTAACCCTAAACACGATCCTATCCCTAAACCTAATTGTAACCCATGCCCTAAACCTAAACCTAATGCTAATCATTACCCTAACCCTAACCTTAAAACGAACCCAAATCATAAACCCAACCCTACACCTAACACTAAACATAACTCTAACCATAAACTTAAATCTAAACCTAAACCTAACCCTAAACTTTACCTGAAAACTTACAGTAACTGTAACCCTGACCATAACCATAACCATAACCCAAAACTTAACCATTACTGTAAATCTAACTGTAATATTAACACTAACCCTAACTCTAACCCTAACACTAACTCTAACCATGACCCCAACCCCTACCCTACTCCTACACGTAATCCTACATGTAAACCTAACTGTAACCTTAACCTTAACAGTGACTGTAAACATAATCCTAAAGTAAACCATAACCCTAACTCTCACCCTAAGTGTAACCATAACGCTAACCATAAACTTAACCCTAATCCTAACTCTAAATATAACCTTAAGCCTAACACTAACCCTAAACCCACACTAACTGTAGCCCTAATCCTAACCCTAACATAAATAGTAACCATAACTCTAACCATAACCATAGCACAAACTGTGTCCCTAATAATGAATGTAATGCTAAACATATATCTATCCTTGAACCTAAACTTAATCATTACCCTAAGAGTAAAGCTAACACTAAACCTAATTGTAAGCCTAAGCCCAACCCTATGTGTAACCCTAACCATAAACTTTAATGTAATCCTAACCATAGCCTAAACACTAACCCTAAACCTAAGCCATACCATAACCATTAATCATAACCATAATGCTAACTCTAAAAATAATGCTAATGCTAACACTAACCATAAACCTCATTGTAAACCTAACCCTAACAGTAACCCTAACTCTAACCCTAAGTGTAACCCTAAGCCTAACACAAACCATAAACCTAAACATAACCATAATAGTAAATCTAACTCTAAACCTAATTATAGACCTAAACCTAACCCTAAACGTAACTCTAATCCTAACACTAACCATAACCATAACCCTAACCCTAAGAGTAAACCTAACCCTAACCCTAACCATAATGCTACACCTAACCCTAACTATAAACCTAGCACAAACATTAAACCTAAAGCTCATTCTAACATAACCGTAACCCCAACCCCAACCTTAGCACTAACCCTAAACCTAATACTAATCATAATGCTAATCCTAACCATAACCGTAAACCTGATCCTAAGCTTAACTGCAACACTATCCCTAACCCTAACCATAAACCTATTCCTAACCCTAACTGAAACTGTAACCCTAAACCTAAACATA
>NDGM011257777.1:0-17621 GCA_002564305.1 Octomys mimax
ACCGATTTCCCAAGGAAAGCTAGAAGAGCTAGTTTAGAAGGCTAAAATAACTGGCCCCCAATTAGCTGCCTAAATGTAGATGCTGCCTAACATTACCCTCCTTGAAAGCCAACTTGGTGCTGTGGGGACCCCCCTTACCTCCTCCATTCCCACTGGCACATTACAAAACAGTGTTCTTTTGAAATGTCCATCTGAAATAGGCTCTTTTTTTTTTAATGTTGTGTATCTGTATATAGTATTGTGATGTCTGGATGACAATGTACTGAATGCAAAAACAACCCATAAACCTGTTTTTAAAATAAAATATCTTTTTTTGCCTTGATTTTATTGCTCAGATTCCTTCTGAAGCCCCTCTGTCTAATGGCTTTTTGGGGCACCATCTACTATATCCATGGACGTCCTGACAGCCAGATTGGCGAAAGAATGAGTATATATCATCCCAACTCAATAGATCTCCAGCCTATATTTTGCTACACTTATATTTTTTTTAGCTGTTTTGGTTGTCTGCACTATCTAGACAAAAGGAAGCTTCCTATCCTGATCCCCAATTTAGAGGAGCTTGTGGGGGGGGCAGAGCAGAAAAGATGTGATCTACCACTGAAAAGCCATGGAAGTAGGTAAGTAAGAAAAGGATGTTGCTGGCCATTCCATTAATAGTTCTTAAGGGTTCAGGGTGGGGATAGAGCTCAGTGGTAGAATGCTTGTCTACGTTACACAGGTCCCTGGCTTTGATACACTTGCGCTTGTGACACACACACACACACACCAGTTGGAACTCAGATCTGGTTCTGGGTGCTAAGAAGGCAGCATCCCAGCTAAGAATCAGTGGCTTAGGGCTGGCAACAGGAATGGGAAGCTAAAGTTAGGCCTTTGGGGTCCTACTGCCCCCAGAGGCAAATCCCTGACCAGTTCAGGGCTGGGGTCTGGGTTGGAATGCTGTTTATACAGCCTGCCAGAGGCAGCTTTGAGCTCAGCTTTTCCAGGCTGTACTATTTTTTTTCCCATATCAGCCTGTGCACAGTGGTTGTAACACTAGTATCCGTTGAGCCCCTAGTTTGCCAAACCAGTGCTACTTTCACTCTCTAACATTCCTGGGAACCTCATTCTATCAAGACAATCAGGAACCCTTGTAGATGCTGCCACTAATTTGTTTTGCTTGTCGCGTCTGTGCCTATCTCCCTATCTGGCAGAGTTAATGAGATCGTTAAGTTGTCAGGTTAAGAGACTTTTAAAAAGCAATATAGCCTAAAACAATGTTATCTCAGATTAAATCTTTACTGCAGCAATTTTTATTTATATATAATATTTTTCCTCTCCTGAGACACAGAAAGACTGGAGGTGGAGAAATCAGGTTGGAAATCAGAGTTTTCCAGGTTTTCTCTTTGCCTGATGGGGCTGAAGCTTTTTAAATTTCATTTAAATAAATGTTTGTGGAATTAACCCCCCTTTCACACACACACACACACACACACACAGAGTCTGAAAACAAAGAGCCTGGCGGTTCACCCTCATGGAGGTTCTGCTGCTGATGTGGTTACCAGTTCTGTTCTCCTCATCAGAACTCTGGATTGAGCACCAGAGAACCATGTTGGTTAGAAATTGGGGAGGGAATAAGTGAATCTTCAAGGAATAACATTCACTTTGAATTCTATCTCCCATCTCTTCCCACCCTTTCTCCCCAAATCCCTGGATTTCTCCTGAGTTGGAGACTGAATATGTGTTTGGGCAAGAACAGTGGTGCTCTTCGGTATGTATGAGTCCCCAGCCCTCTTTAGTGTTTAGGGTAGTCCCGGAATACAACTGTAGACACAGTGGAAGCTGAGACTTGGTGGCTAAAAAACAATCTAAGAGTTCTCCCAGGGATTTTTCTACCTCTGCATCCAAACCCACAGATAAGCACATGATTACGTCTTATCCGGGTTTAGTGGTATGTGCCTGCACACAACAGTCCCACGGGCTTGGGAAGCTGAGGTAAAAGCATCATTTGAGTGGAGAAGTTTTAGTCTGCTTGGACAACACAGGGAGACTGCTTCTCAAAAAATAAAAGTCAAGCAAGCCTTCCCATACTGTAGAAACCATACAAGAACTGAGAGGGGCTGATGGAAAAGAGGACGAAAGCTTTGGGACTTTATCTGGGGAGTGCTGGGCTCCTGATAAGGCAAGAAGGACTGTGATTCTAGTATGCCAGGGCATACAGGACTCTCCAGCACTCCATTAAACCCCGATTGGTTTTTGAAGGAGGATTACCATATCTGGATTAATTTTGGCTTTGCCAATACATCTCTTGTGAGGGCAAGCAAACTCTGTGTGTGTGTGTGTGTGTGTGTGTGTGTGTGTGTGTGTGTTCTGGAAGGACAAAGCTGAGACATGTATTATTCTTTGCCTGATTGTGTTAGTGTCTTCCCAATAAGAGTTGGTATGGTGATCAGGGGCTCTGTGAGATATTCCTGGAAGGTAGGTAGGTAAGTGTGTGTGTGTGTGTGTGTGTGTGTGTGTGTGTTCACACATGCGCATGTGTGGGTGTGTATTCTTGAGCAGCAGAAAATGCCTGTGTCTCTGTGTGTAAATGCATAAATAAGAACGTCGGCCTGGATACTCATCTCAGGGTGTAGAGCGAATTTTCTCCTCTTTACTTGTATCTGTAAGAGGTCATTCTCTCCAAGGCTAGTCTCTAGTGTTTCTTAGAGTAAGTCTTCGTGAGTGTATCAGGGGGTCAGAGAGCTAAAAAAGGCTGTCAATGCAGAAGTTTCCTCCTGAAAACTGACTGAGGGAGGAGGCTCCTGATGTCTTTGTCCTAGTCTGATACCAGGGCTGAGTGCCTCTGTGGGCTTGGCCTCACAGAACTCATATGAAGGTCATACTGCCAGGATGCCAGGGCGTGGTCAGCTACATCCTTTCCTGAGCTTTTTGCAGAAAATTTCTTCCCCACTGGCATTAGCTTCAGACCGAGGGCCAATGCTATATATAGGCCAAGCAGCCAGTAGTCCCATGCCCAGAACCCACCTTGAGGGAACAAGACCAGCAGTTCTCTTGAAGATCTCTCCTGAGACCATCTTCTCCTGAGTTTGATCCAGCCAGCTGGGTCAGCAGTGGAGGGGAGGGGGCAGCAGGCCAATGTGGTTAGGAGGCACCATTTCTCTAAAAGGCCCTCCTATTAGAGGTGGGGTTCTTGCAGCAGTCCCCTCTGGGGTTTCATCCTGTTACAAAGATAATACTGCAGGATCCGTCTGAGAATCTTGGTATGGGCCCATCCTCAAGCAAACTCCAAGTGCCGATTCAGGCAGATGTGCATGTAGACCCTCGTTGGTGGAGGATTGAGGGGCCCTGGGGAGCCAGGGCTTCTGGGAGGAGGAGGAGGAGGGGGCCAGTGCCTTTTCACAACCAACCAGGCTCTTCCTCTTTTAGCCTTGACCATGACTAGGTCTTTCTGACCTTGACATCACAGGGAGCAGAGGGAGAGGGGGGAGGGTAGAAGAGGCCTTGATCTTCCGGTGGCCAGAGAAGGGGAGGGCCGCTTACCCTTAGAGGCGACATCCCCCTTCCCGCCTGGGCCCGCCGCCTCTGTTTACACGCAGAGGAGGTGTAGTCTTCAGTCTAGACAGGGGCGCTAATAACGCCCATAAAAGGCGGCCTCTCTAGAGATGCTCTAGCAGCTCAGCTCCTGCGCCTGTCGCTGGCCGATCTCTCCGCCTTTCCCTGCCCCGCCCCTCGGATACCTCCTTGGCCCGCGGGCCGCCCGAGGGAGGGGGCATCAGCAAGGTTTCTGGTGGCTGGAAACTCCCTCCCCTCGGCCTCTTCGATCTCCAAAGGTAAGTGCCCCCCTCCCCACCAACCAGCTTCATTCAGCGTTAGCAATATGTTCTCCCACCCCCACAAGCCTCCAGGGCCCTCTGCTCCAACTCCAATCTCCTAGCGCCCCTGGGCCAGGACTGGGGCTCTTCGTTTGGAAAACAGACGGGTAACTATGCTGAAGAGACCACAAGCAGATCCCAGGCCCCCTCAACAGCTGTGCCTGGTCCGGGGACACGGTCAGAGTCAGCGGCCGGGCAAGGGGCGAGGGTACTCGGGACAGCCTCACCCCTACCCCAACCCAGTTTCCAGGTCCGTGGAGGCCAGGCCTGGGGCTGAGAACTGCGCTACAGGCGTTTGTGGGTGTGGTGTTTGACGAGTCATTTTAAGAAACTTGTTCCCTACACCTTTCCTGACATCAGTAATTCACTAGGCGGAGGAGATCCTCTGCTGGCGGAGGGGGAAAATGTCAGAGCTGTGGTGGATTTAACCGTTAGCACGCCGCCGAAAGGACGGAGAAACCCGGGAAAAGATGGCTCATTTAGGAAGGATCAGGTGGGGTGTGTGTGAAGAAATGTTCTCGTTTAGGAATTCTCACGACCTCCCCACTTTCTGAATGTCAATCGCGTGGGGAGGATTTGATGAGAAGGGGCCCAGAAGAGCCGCAAGCTCCGAGGAACTCGGGGCTGAAGCCTGCTTGGCTCGTTCGCCCAACCTTCCTCTAAGCCAACCAGGCTCCTGCTTGCAGATCACTAGAAAGCAGCACTGGAGTAAGGGTCTCTCAATGTGATCTTTTGGTCCTGGACACGCACAGAGAGGCCTGGGAGCCAGGTGAGCTCCGACCCCTACAGGAACCCCGAAAGCGGTGGAAGTGGAGAAAGAGCCCTTTACTCCTGCCCAGCCCTTGTAATCCTGACTGAGGTCCGGTCCAAGCCTGCGTTGTTTCAGAGGAGAGATGGATGGAAATGGCCAAGGAATTGGGCGGGGCCCGGACGCCCCCCACCCCCAGTGCCTCTTTTCATTCGGGTGCGAGCCAGCGCTGCGCCTCAGTCCATTATTTTAGGGGCCCTCGCCCTGCCTCATTTGCATTCGCGGCAGAACCGCTTTCTGCGGACGAGGCAGTGACCTTGAACTGGGCCTCCTCTGCCTCTTGACCGTCTAGAGAAGGCAGCTCCGTGCTTGTCATTCCCGACCCTGCGTTGTCGCGGGAACCCCATCGCAGCTGCTCAAAGCTGATTCCCGCGGCCTACGCCTCCCGCAGCCGCTTTTCCCCAGCCACTAGAGCTGGAGTAGATTTTATAATTAACTGCTGTCGCCGGGCAGTGGAAGCCGAGAGGATGCTGTGGGGATGGAAGCGCAGAGAGAAGGTGTGGGAGGGGTGGAGGGGCCTCTGGTGGATGCGCTAGAGGACGTGGGCTGCCTTGGATCTTCAAGGAAAGCCTTGGACTGTATCCTTGCTTTCAGCTTTAATTAACCCTCGAGTTAATGAGCAGGCATGGTTGAGCCTGGCCAGCTGCGGCGGGAGCCAGTGGCCTAGGGACCAGCAGGCAAGCCACCTTCCTAGCCCCATGATTTGAGGAATGTGTGGAAGAGTTTGGGCGTCCAGTTGCTCTGCTGTTGACCAAGATAGTCTTTCCTGTGAGCAGCGGAGTCCGGTGTATTAAACCCGGCTAAATGCAGCTGCCCACACCTTGGGCTTCGAGTCCTTCCCAGTCTCCTTATCCACCCTCAGCCCGCTCCCCCACAGCTCTTGCGTAGGCTGGACTGAGATTTGAAGCTTCTCACCCTAGCCTCCCGCCGGCCCCGGGGATCCAGGTTGGGAGAGGCGTTTTTTGTCTGAGTCCAGTTGAGAGAGAGAGAGACATCTGAGCTGCGGCTAAGCTACCCAGAGCTACTGTGATACATGGAGAGGCTGAATGCTTGTATTGCCTGGGTCCTCCAAAGGGTTGTGAAAATCCCCAGGCTTACATTAGCCTCAGGGAGCAGGACGCTGGGAGTTGGAATATTTCTGATAGCTCTCCCTGAAAGAAGTCAGGACCGGCTGCGTGGAATAAAGAAGGGCTGTGCGTCCATCTGTGCCCAGAGTCTGAAACCCAGAGAAAATTGCCCGTTTTGATGGGGTCAGATCAGGCTGGGGAAATACATGTGTGGAAGTAGGAAACCTCACCCCATCCTCATTTTGCATCTGCCGCCGTGTGGCCACTGCTCCATGCACTCAGCGGTCAGGCCCAGAAGGGCAGCAGGCAGAGCTAAGGTTTTTGAACTGGGAAGGGATGGAAAGAGGCTGAGATCTTCCTCCTGGGTCCCCCCACCCCTTCTCTTCTTTTCTTTTTGAGATTAGAGTCACCTGAAAAGAGAAAAGAGAATGCAGAGGAGACTACCCTACAAAGACTAATGATTATTCGAAAGGCCAGCTCGGCAAGGCTTACAGCAACAATAGCAATTGAGCTGAGGTCTGGAGAGCCTGGGTGGAGACCGCACTGCCAGTGCAGTGTTCTGATTGAAATCAGCAATATTAAAGTGACACCCTCTTTATGACCAGAAATAACTCCCAAGTAAAATATTTAAAAATCAAATTTTAAATGGCCCTCATTAATGCGTCTTGAGCAGGAGAGACAAGTAAGATGTTCGAGATGCTTTGACATGGAATTTGCAGCTGAAGGATGCTCCTCTCCGCAGCCTCCCGGCTCCTTAATCAAGTAAACACAAAAAGACTAATCCGGGGCTAACCTCCAGCCTTGCCGCCCGTGGCTCTCCTGGCTGTGCCCAGAGGCTGACAGCGGAGCTGGTATCCCACAGCTGAACCTCGGTTCGGCAAGTGACCCAAGCACGGGGCGGACTCCTGCGGGCGGGAGGGGCCAGGCGAACTGTCTGAGGCCCTGCACGGAGCAGAGGCGCGGAAGGGGAACCCGCCAAGCAGGGATAGGGGCGGGCGCCGAGCTGCGGGCTGCGAGCTGCTGCGCGGGGAAGGGCGGCGCCCGCGGGGACACATTTCTGTCGGAGTGAGCAGCTATGATTTGGGATATGAAATCGCTCAGGGAACGGTGGAATTCGAAGAATCCGTGTTTCTCTCTGCCGCGTCCTGCCGAGGAGAGGGGAGGGAGCCGGAGAAACAGAGAGAGATGAGAATCTTCTCTACTCCAGTCTACTTTTGTAGTTTTGGCTAATTTCAGATATGTAACTCTCACCGATATGGATTTTCCTCTCCATCTTCCCACTTGTCTATGGTTTTTCCTTTTTTTAATCTGTAAGTTTAATTAGCAATTTTTAGCTAAACTTGTGCTTAAAGTAGCACCCCCCTTAAAGTAGGGGGTGCCTGAATAGGAGCATGAAACAATCACACAGAAATCTAAATATTTTCTTTACTATGGCTCCAGTAAGAGCCATATTTTGCAACTGTTTTAAATCCACTTGATCATGTTGAGTACACCTACTTGAGATCTGGTTGTGATTTTACAGATGTGGATTTTGTCCTTAGTGACCAAGTTTGGGCACTCAGCCTTCCCTGGAAAGAGGTTCTGAGGTTTGAGCCATGAACACAATTTAAGCCCCACAAGATAACTCTCCAGGGTTCTGCCCTTCACTCCCAGCCCACCTCAGTAGCCCACTGATAGTCCCTGAGGCAGGCCACAGGTTCTGGGGTGTGGGTGTCTCCTCAGTGGGAATCAAGCGTCTTTAAGGCTGGCTGGCCAAGCCTGCTGAGACACCTCGGGGTCCTGCTGCAGAAATTCCAGGAGTTCTCAGAAGTTCTCAGTGCTATGGAAGTCACAGCGAAAGGATTGCTCAAACTCCCAGATTTTCAAGAGCAGGCAGGCAGGTCCATACGGAGCTGGGCACCATCTTTTTCTGCTTCCTCTCACATCCTTCCTGGAATAGGGGGTCTATGGAGGGAGACTCCTTTCTCCCGGAGCAAAGAGCTGGCATTATCAATTTTCTTTAAATCTTGGTTGGATGAGAGGATCCCCAAAATCTATCCAAATTCCTAAAGAGAAAGCCGATGTAGATGAGCTCAGCAAGAGCCAGGCTGGGGAAAATAGCTGCAGGGAAACCTGTCCTTACCCCTACTTCGCCTCTACTGTAAATAAACCCTGAGCCAAAGGGCTCATCCGTCTCCTTAAACAGCCAGTAAACTTTATATGACACAATATCTAATAGTAATTTATTGGGGAGATATTGTAAATTCCAACGGTTTTAGTTAATAAAGAAGCTAATTAAAGAGGGATGGGCTGTGCTTGGCCAGCTGTTGGAGATAAGATAATACATCTGGGAGGGGGTGTGAGGGGTGTAGGGGTGTGTGTATGCTGGTATTTTTTTGGTGTGGATTTTTTCCTCTCACCCCGTGTCAGGCGATTGTTTCACTCTTCTGCGCTAGGTTTTATATGATTTAATAATAATATAAAAGAACAGAATCCAGCGAATAAACCTGCCCCCGCCCTTCGGCTCCCCACCCCCACCCGGGATTGGGGAAGGGGAAATTGGAATTGGTGCGGGGCGAGGGGGGAGTCGGCTGTCCCCACCCCTCCCCCTGGCGGCGGCGCCCACGTGAGTAGGGCGGCCAATGGGTGGCCGGTGCAGGTTTAACTATGTTTAATGTCAGATAGCAATAAAGTAGAAGCTGCCGGTCTGGCCCCGCGGAAATGGGCGAGCATAATCTCTTGAATCCTGGGTTTGTGGGGCCGCTGGTGAATATCCACACGGGAGACACCTTCTACTTCCCCAACTTCCGCGCGTCCGGGGCGCAGCTTCCCGGGCTGCCTTCGCTGTCCTATCCACGCCGCGACAACGTGTGCTCGCTACCCTGGCCGTCGGCTGAGCCGTGCAATGGCTACCCGCAGCCCTACCTCGGCAGCCCAGTGTCACTCAACCCACCCTTCGGCCGCACGTGCGAGCTGGCCCGCGTGGAGGACAGCAAGAGTTACTACCGCGAGCCGTGCGCCGAAGGCGGCGGCGGGGGTCTGAAGCGCGAGGAGCGCGGGCGCGACCCGGGAGCCGGGCCGGGGGCGGCGCTGCTGCCGCTGGAGCCGTCGGGGCCGCCGGCGCTCGGCTTCAAGTACGATTACGCGGCGGGAGGCGGGGGTGGCGACGGCGGGACTGGACCCCCACACGACCCACCCTCGTGTCAGTCGCTGGAATCCGACTCCAGTTCGTCCCTACTCAACGAGGGCAATAAGGGCGCCGGCGCAGGCGACCCGGGCGGCTTGGTATCGCCATTGAACCCCGGCAGCGGACTCTCGGCCAGCGGTAAGGACTCCGGCCCACGGGTGCCGCTTACTCAGATCCGACTTCTTTCCGAGGCGGGCAGGGAAGGACAGAGCTAGGGTTGCCTGGGATGACAGAACGCGCGGTGAGCTGGCGCTTCTTTTTAAAAGAAGCGCGTATGGGGGGGTGCCCTATAAACATGTAAATATCCCCATAAAAGAACTGGGGATTTCCTTTTTTCATTAGCCTGCGGCTGGAGGAGCAGGGAGCTCGGGAGAAGGGGGATTCTGACCGAGACTTCCCCAGGCCTGGGCTTAAATAGTTGGGAAGGCGATCCCGTTCTTCTCTCCTGGGGGCCTCTCTCGCTGCCTTCCCACAGGCCCCCCTCACCTACATTTTCTTTTTAAAAGAAACATCCGTGGATACTGTTCACTCCTCACCAATTGCCCATATTCGGTTTAACTGATGGGGTCCGGTTGTGTAGAGGGGCCATGCCAGGATATAGGGAGATGGTTGGGGATAAGTGCATAGGACCGTAGAAGGGTCCTTGATACTACCGCAGGAAGTAGGGCTGAGGAGGCAAGGAGTGAAAGGGAAGAGAGTGATGAGGAGGGGGTATTGGTGGAGTGGAGGTCTGGGTGTAAGAGGCTATGGGAATACTTGGAGGCAAGAAGGGAAAGGAAGGGTCTGGGGTCTGCTGTGAGACGAAAGTTTAAAGGGTCTGGTCATCCCTTGACTCTGGCCAACCCTGCGGTTCATCTTCACCCAGGCGCGCCCTGGTACCCGATCCATAGCCGCTCACGGAAGAAGCGCAAGCCCTATTCGAAGTTGCAGCTGGCGGAGCTGGAGGGCGAGTTTCTGGTCAACGAGTTCATCACACGCCAACGCCGGAGGGAACTCTCGGACCGCTTGAATCTTAGTGACCAGCAGGTCAAGATCTGGTTTCAGAATCGGAGAATGAAAAAGAAAAGACTTCTGTTGAGGGAGCAAGCTCTCTCCTTCTTTTAGGGGGCAGGACACGGGCACCAGCCCCAGACTGAGCCTGTCTTGGCAAAGAGCAAGAGGGGGTGCTGCCTGGGACAGTGTCCCCGCTTGGAACGCCAGTTGTCTCTTACAGGCCCTCCCTCTTGTCTGTTTTGTTCAAGGTTCCCTCCCACTCACATCCCAAGGCCCTGCCAGGTCCCAGAGAGAGGGGAGGAAACCCAGCCAGGGCGAAGAGAAGCCCACAGATGCCAGAAGGTGGCAGGGACAGGAAACATTGGGGTGCTGCGAGGGGGCTAGTTTATTTGAGGTGGGACTGGGGCGCTGCACCTCTGCCTCAGACCAGAATCTGGAGAAACAGTAGTCTAGGCACCCCTTTCCTCCACTTTCCTTCAGAGTCTTAAATCTCTACCTGGAGTAGAGTGAGGACAGTGGAGGGCACCCAGACTCACAGTTGATGGGGTTCGATGAGGTGGGGAGGTGGGACCAACAGTGAAGAATCATCTGAGAGAGCAGAAGGCTTGTGATAGTTTTGGCAAGGTAGAAGGGAGAAACTGAGGAAGAAGTACAGCATGGGAGAAGAGAATGATCAGCAAAGCCTGAAGTCTGCTCTAGTCTGGGTCCTCCAGGCCTGGATACAGGGTGCTGAAGCACCCTCGTTGGCAGACCCAGCTATGGATAAAGCTACCATCAGCCTTATGTTCCCTCTAGGACAAGTTGCCAGAACGGTCTTCTGGTCCCCAATCCTGTCCGAGTCTCCTGCCTGCTCGGGGCAAATACTGGCTCACAGGTGTGCTTGCTACCCACGCTTGTCACCGCCTAAGGCAGCGGGGCTCAAGCGTCAAGCAAAGGAAGGAGAGCCAAGAAGACAGGTTCAGTAGCCACCCCAGGGACCCTCACCTGGCCTTCTGAGAAGCCCAAGAGATTCTGAAAAAAGGGAGATTCAAGAGATTATTTGAAGCCAGTCACTTATGGCCATTCAGGGTTTCTGACATCCACAGCATCAGCGGTGGCTGATTCTCCCTTCCCTGCTGGCGTTCACGGTCACGGCCGGCCTGAGGCTGGACCGGCGTAATTTACGAGGCAGGAGGAGAATCTGCCCTTAAAGGGGCTACCCGGCTGCTGAGGCCCCAATCAGTCCCCATTTCCCAGGCTGGTGACAATGAAGGAGGGGGCGTGCTGCAATGCTCCACCCAATTCTCTCTTTCTTCCTCCCTACTCACCCCCCCAACATTGCCCTTTGTCTCAAGGCCCGCTGCCTTGCCTCCATGCCAGCATACCGCTGAGTTCCAGGACCTGAGCAGGGGGTGGGAGGTATTTCCCTAAAAGCAGTTGGAGACCAGAGAGTGGCTTCTCTAAGTGGGAAGGGCTTTTATCCATAAACCCCTTCAGGCTCCAGTGCAGATCCTAGTCCCATACATCCTGGGATGGATCCTGAGAGAGGATCAGTGGGAAAAGCCCACCAGTTTGCCAGTTTTCATGCACTCCTTTTTATTTCTCTGAGTTCTCCAACTTCCCACCTGCTTTCCCATCTTTGTGGAAGCAAGATGGGTAAGAAATGGGAGACTGATAGGACTTAAATGCAGCCTGGGCAGTGTGATACTGGCTTGGTAGCTTAGCGTATTTCCTACAAGGGAGGGTCTCTGTACCCTCCAGGGGCAATCCACAGAGTATCTGACTCTCCCAACAGCACATAACTTCAAGTCCCTATGCAAGTTTGTGCGGGGACTTTGGCAAACACACACACACACACACACACACAGCTGAACCCAGCAAACTTCTGCCCACCCCCATTGTACTTGCAGACTTTCAGCCCTATAGCCCATACAGCCCTATAGAGAGGAGATACAATCACATGCCTTCATCTCCCATTGGGCACCTGAGACCTGACAAACATCTCATCCACCTCCACTTGTTTTACCCTACACGTTGTAGAGAGCACCTTCATTCCAATTGTCTACAGTCTTCTGTGGGCTGGGTCTAGGAATGAAGCATTACTCTGCAACCCCAGCCTAGTCAACTCTTGTACCCTTTCTTGTAGCCCTTCCTGTGACTAGTAGGCTCTAGGGTGCTGGATTAAAGCTCCCTCACCCTGATCTGACTCCCACAGCCTAATAGAAAAGAGACCAGAACACTTCAAAAAGGAGTATGTGGGGTAGGGTGGGGGGCAAAGATATGCAATACTCTTTCCTTCGCTTTAATCTTGACTTCAGTGAGCTTCTCTGTCTATTTGTGTCCTGTTCTGTATCTGTTGCTAGTACCTAATGTGGTCCCTATGTGTAGTTACCCCTCTCCAACCTTTCTTCCCAGTTCTCTGTAGAATATTCTCCTATTCAAATGTCTGTCTTTAGCACGTTTCCTCTATATAGCTCTTGTACAGAGTTGCTTCATCATATTAATATTAATATTAATAATTAAAACATGGATGTATGACAATGTGACTTTTGAGAACAATTTTTAAAACTGGATCCCCAAGTATAATCTCCCCTGTCCAAAAAGAATGAGTCCCAGCCCCCTAGCTGTTTCCCACTTTATTTTCTCCAACTCAAGTGAATAATAAAAATAATAAATGTGTAATAAAGGAAGAGCAGTTGCAGAAGCAACAAAAATATATGACCAACCAAGATCTGTTGATGAGCTGTCATCTCTAATCCCAAGCAATTACTGGCAGAGAGACAATTGGGGGGGGTAATAAACTAGGTGGGGAGAGGGAGCTCTTAGGAGTCCTGGGCTTTAAAAAATAATGTAGACAGCCCAGAGGGGGTGAAAGTAGCTGCAGAAAAGGAGATCTACACTGCAAGAACCAAAAGAATAGATGCTGAGCTGGGACTTGGGGGTACTTAGTGCCATGGACACAGAATGAAGTTGGGGTTGGTGGGTCCAGAGTTTCAAAGCCGTGGTTCTAATCCAGAGGCTTTAAGAAGACATTTTGTGCATTGCTAGATGTCTGAGCAGGAGACTAAAGGCCTATTGGAGCTGGTGTAATAGGCTCCACCTCTTGAAGCCAGCATGTTTTACCACAGATAGGCTCGGGTCCAGGCCAGTGGCTATAGGATGCATGTCCCCATGAGCCCTGTGCACCTCCACCCGCCCTTTATTTCTCTATGAAATGCCCTCCCCCTGCCTCCATTCTTGTACCTCTTTTGCCCACCAATTACCCCTTTCTAATTGTCTGGCTCCAGCCCTGGGAACCTCCTCCAAGTCCCCCCCCCCCACCTTCCTAGGAATACCAGGGGCCCCCACTGAGAAGACTTCACAGCCACACACCCCCTACCCTGAAATATTTTCCCCCTTATGTCCCTTTCTTTAATCAGAGAGTCTAGCAAATTTAGATCAAATCCCATTTTGCCTTTATTCCTAATCATCAGTGGCCTTGCAGATCCAGGGTTACAGGCAAGAATTAGACCCCACACTGTGGGAGTACTCATACCAAGACCTGACAGTGTGCAGAACCATGGAGGTGTCCACCTTCTTGTAGCCATGACCTGGAGGAGGAGCCAGTGGCTATGCCAGGGCCTGAAGAAGGGGGGAAGGTTCTGAGTCTCACTTCAGCAAAACACTGTCCACTTCTTAAGATCTGTCTACACAGAAAGGACAAACAGTGGAGAAATTTCTAGCCTTAAATGGGGTGTGGCATCCTGTGATCTGCCAATGAATCAATATTACCTAAGTGACTGTACTTGTAATCTTAATGATTGATGATAGCTCTGTCCCACCTTAAGCCTGCCTTGCCTTGTGGCTTTGCTCAATAAAACACCTTTGAGAAGCAGGATTGGTGGGCAACCCACTTTTGGGGCCCCCTTCTGTCCCTCTCAGACTGAAGCTTTCTTTCAGTAAATTCTTTCTACTCTTAAAAAAAATGGGACTTTAAAGAAGCCATGAATAACTGGCCCTTAATTTATTCATAGACACTTTTAATCTGAGAGAGAAAGAACCTTCTTGAGTAGTGTCTATGCAGGCTCCCAGAAAGGGGAAGACACTACAGATTGCTACTTGGGACTCAAAAGCAATTTTTTTGGTCTCCCAGCAAGAAAAGGAGGCCGTGATAGGGTCTACTCAAATAGTCAGGGCACGGTGCTGGGTCTGGGTGAAGATCTCCCCATTGTTGCAATATTTATCTAGTTTAAATCCCAAACTATTATGTACTCCATATTAAGACAAAACACTCCGTGTCTCTGAATTTTGAGAAGCAAGAAACCGGGGAAATTATGTGAATGATTTAGGGAATCACTTACGTTGTGTGTATCTAAGTTTATGTCATCCGAATGGATTCTGTGTTTGGCATGATCATCCACGAAGTTGTTTCACTTCACTCTGATCTGCCTCACAGAATCCGGGGTTTTAACGCCACTGCCGAGAGCGCCAGGAGGAGATGGGCCTGGGAGTCAGGGTTCTGTGGATGCTAATGCAGCCGGAAACCCAGTGCGATCGATAGGTGAGACCCAGAGCCGAGCTGGGAGTGCGGGGCCCAGATCTGCAAACAAAGCAAACCCTTGGGACTTTGGGTTCCAGCCAAGCTGGAGCCTTTACCCACCCTTCCCTTAGTGTCCAGGAAAGCAAGATCGGATTTTAGGCTCCGGGCCGCACGGAAACCCTGAGCCGCCCAACTTTTCGCGGTGAGCATTTGGAGGAGAGGAAGATTCGGGCGTAATTCAGCGCGAGGTGAACTGCAGGCCCGAGATCCTACAGCCACTCTTATGCCCTGACTTTGGCCTGAATGGCCGCCCTACATGCCTGCGTCCATGGAGACCGAGTTGCCGATTTTCCGTGGAGAAGCCCACGGCCAGCGCCCACTGAAGCAAGACTTCCTAGCCTCTCCCGCCGCTCACCGCTGCAGGCCCGCGCTCTGCTTCGCGGCTGCTGCTCTAGGGGAAGCCCTGAGACAAAGGCGGGTCGGCAGCTGCTGGTGAGCTGGGCTGCTCACTGACTCACTCCTGGAGCCCTCAGTGCCCAGGCCCGGTGCAGAGGGCTCTGAGACTCCGGTCCACTTCGTCCATCCTGGTCCTGCCTGCAGTCCCCTCCAGGGTTCCGGGAAGAGGAAGCCCAGCGTCCCCAAAGCCCGGCTGATCCGCGCAGCTCTCCGTTCAACTGCGCCGGCAGCTGCGTCCGCCTCCGGAGGGCTGCCGGCCCCCGGGAAGGACGGGATGACCCCTGCTGGCCGGAGCAGTGGAGACTGTCTCTCCAGACCCAGTCCCGCCCAGTCCCTTGTCTCTAAGCACCTTAACCCTGGGGGAGTTGGTGAAAGACCTTTCGAAGAGCAGCCAGAGCCTGGGGCGCTGCTGCGCTGCGGGAACCAGATCTTTTTTCTAAGTGTCTTCCCTTTGCGGGAACACCATATCTGCACAGTGGCAGTCGGCCCGCCAGCCGGGATCACGGCCACTGGCGCTCTGTCCTGAGGCTTCGAAAGCCTGTGCCATCGCTGGAGCCTACCCCAGAAGCCAAGAAACTTAGCTTCCATGAGGCTTAACAGTCGGACCATTAGGCGGGATCGCAAGTAGCCGGTGTGCGATTTTTTCTCTTCAAAGTGTTTACTGGATACTTAGAGAAGTCTTCATTTTCTTTTCTCCGCCCATGAGTGCAGAACTTCTTTCGAGGACAGATTAGAAAGCTCTTTGTGAAGGCGCATAGTTCACAGGGACTGAGAATTGTAGAGATGTTCCATAAACTATGCACCTGGCAGTGTTGTGGGTGTAACCAATATACACAAGCAGTCTAAAATGCAGATACCTGTGTTTGCATTCTGGGATGAAAAGTGTTTCTCTATGAAATATACAATAGAAGCACTTTTATCTACTGCATGGGAAAGCAAAGTATTGGGAAAAGACTACATATAGCCCATATATTCACCACATACAAAAATATATTTACACATTTACATATATACACACATACATATAAAAATTCCATGTATATATATTCTACATTGAAATTGTACAACCCCAGATCTACTGAGCCACATGCTTATATATTCCATAAGATATATAAAATCAGTGCATGAAAGATGAATGCAAATATTAATGTACAGGTAAAAATGCATGAAAAATATATTATACATACACAAAGTATATATCTACCCACTATATAAAATATATTCTGTGAATGTTTACACAAACGGTGTGTTGTGTACCAATTATAATCTTTGGGCTCACATGTTGTATTTATAATGTGTATTTCTCTGGTGTTCTTAAACATAAGAGGGAAGGCTGAGCATCAGAAATTGTGATCTCTATCTGCTGAACCTTTTCTTGTTGTCCTGTTTTACATTCCTGTTATTTCTGTCTTTGGCTTTAAATATTATCGTAAGTGATCTCCTATCTTTATTTCCATTGTAGCTCTGGCCTGAAGCTGGAATACATATTTAGAACATATTAGTCCTGTTTGCAGCAGGGTTCACTGCATACTCATACCACATGGAATGAGTGTTGCATAATTAAGGCACCCCATGTGTCTAGATGCACTCTTTTAGGCCTAAGGTAAATGTATTATAGAAACATTCTGTGCGGCCAGGCAGAAAGGCAGAAGCCTTCGGGCTCTGGTGCGGTATGTCGCAGGCTCTTTGATTCCTGGTTATGTGCTGGGCATTCAAGGGTTCTGAAGGTTAAGGTTTGTTTAAGTTTTACATTTTTTTATTTTAAATTCTTGAGTCTAAGAAGCAACATGAAACAAAGAGTGGGCGTCTATATCCCGTACAAATCTAACAGAAGGCCCAGCCCTACACCCAGCTAGGGCTGGAAGAATGCCGGCCTTTCTAGTCTACTGATTCCCATCCTTAAACTGAACTGGGTCTACACAAGCAATAGAGAAAGACTATCCCCACAACCTAAGATGGGGTTCCCCCCCTTTTGCAACAAAGTCCACTCCCAATGTTTTTGGAGACTCATTTTCTGGCACTGAGCTGTTCTGGCCTCCTAAAAATTAGTCCCACTTGGGTCTTAGCAACTAAAAATCCAGAACTCTCTGACACATACCTATGGCAAAATTCTTTGAAAGACAGTGTGCTCACATCCAACAGAGATATTGTTTATGAGTCCACGGGTTCCGTGTAGACGCGGCCATATTTTACAGTCCAAAGGAATCAATTAATTAGCGCCTCCCAGTCCCCCCGCCGGCCACTGCTCGGCTGAGCTCAAGCGGCTGAGATAGATGTGCGTGGCCAGCTCGCTGGTCTTGTTAACAAGCCTCGTCATAAAGATGGAGATGATAAGGAGAGCAAGGAAGCTCCGGCGGCCACGAGGGGGGGCTTCCAGGGCCGGGCCCTGAAGTGCGAGAGCAGCTCAAGGATGGTGTCCCGCGCTGCCCTGCGCCCACTCGGCCTTAGCCAGCATCCTTTCCTCCTTAGGTGTCAACGCTGCGAACAAGAACAGAGATAACCGCTTCCCCTTCCCCTTCCCTGAATTTTGCTTTTTCCTTCGTGGAGCCCAAAACCAGATTTAAAAATTAAAAATATATAAACCTCTGTCCACGAGCGCCTTCCTGCCCTCTGCGACATTTGTTCGGGGACCTGCCGCCTGGCTCCTTTCCCTGCATTGCTCTGCGTGGTTCCCTTTCATCTCCGTCTGATGAGCTGAGTGTCTTTCTCCCTCTAGCTTTCTCTCTCTCTCTCTCTCTCTCTTCTCTCTCTCTCTCTCTCTCTCTCTCTCTCTCTCTCTCTC